>VZTT01073418.1:5919-18999 GCA_013400855.1 Buphagus erythrorhynchus
CATCTTCCTAAATATAGTGGTTTGTGAAATTACTAAACTGATTTTTAATTTTTTTTTTTTAATCTGCTTTGGATTCTATCCACTTAATCCATTATATGTAGTCTCTTGGTTTGTGAGTGAACATTGCATTCGCTCCATCTTACCACTGAAGTGCTAATTGAAAATATGTGTAGGAGTGGATCTAGGACTGACTCATCTAGAACTCTGCTTAAAATGTTTTCCTGGTTGACAGCAAACTGTTGGTTACTGCACATATATGAAGTTTTGTGCCCATCTTTAGTCTTCACCAACCCCAAATTTCCCAGTTTACTCATGAGAGTGTCCCAAGGGATGGCATCAAGTGCAGTGCTGAAGCCAAGACAGATTGTCTCTAGTGCCTCCCCCTTATCTGCCAGACCCATTAGCCTGTCATGAAAGGAAGTTGGATCGTTTTGATGAGATTTGCTCTTGACAGATCCATGTTAGCTGCTTTTTATCATGTTTGCTATCCTGTAGGTGCTTTTAAACTGACTCTTATTTGTTCTGGTATCTTTCTGAACACTGAAGTCATACTGGCTGATCTATAATTTTCTAGGCCCTTTCCCTCATTTTGGAAATACCCATGAAGTTTGCCCTTCACCAGTCCTTTAGAAACTTCCCTTTATATCTACAACAAATTCTAGAAAATAAGCTTTAATGACTCACAGATTGCATCCACTGGTTTCCTGTGTACCCCTGGGTGAACTGAATCTGGTCCTGTCAACTTGGATGCATTTAATTTATCCAAATATTTTTCACAGCTTCCTTTTTTGTTTTTTCTTTTTTAGCACTGTGGCCTATTCATCAATTCTGCTCTAATGCACAGAATTTTTTAAACTAATGACTGATATACTCTTTTAGAGGTTTGCATGCATGTATTATAAACATCCTATTGTACATGTACAATAGGATTATTCATTTTATTAATGTTCATTCCATTTAAAACCTCAAGATGAGCTTCACAAGGTATTTGAATTACTTTCAGATCATACAGTTACATGCAGAAACAAGGAAATTGCATTACTGGGGAAAATCACTGTTACCAAAATCTGTCTGTGATCTAATAGCAGATGACAATATATTTTAAGCAGGGATGCAAGTGAAGAGAGGTCAAACCCTCCATCCCCAAAACCTTTCCAGGAGTAACTGAAAAGTAAGTTTAATACTGAGCATGTGTTTTTTCTAATCAAAACACAATTTATTTTCAATGTCTGATTCTGCCAATTTTAAAAATGGATTATTCTTGAAGTTAAGTAAAATATTGACTGTTTGAATTTAAACTTTAGCTGTATCTTTAGTGTGTCTATTTTTGAAAAAAAATATCCAAGCAGTATGTACAGTGGTTTTAAAATTTTGGGACAATTTTTGCTTCTGAGGAGCAAATACTGGAAAAAACTTTGCAATGTGCTGTCTTGTGGGATTTACTTTTCTTTGTCTTCTATATGCAGAAGGAATTTTTATCTCTGTGGGTCTCCAATTCAGATGCATTCTCTATTGCTCAATTTAGACAAAACATTTGTTACTGTGGATTTTCAAAATTGCTCAATTTTCCAGGCTTGTGCAAGAATCTCCCCCTCCAACCCAAGCCAGTTTTTCAGCATTTCTCATCCAGTATGCAATGCATCATTTCTCTTAATGGTAGCAAGGAGAGTGTGCAGCGTTCCTAAGATTCACAGAGATACTTTATGGAACAATCAAAATCCTCAAGGACAATTTGTGTGCAGCCAAGACTGACTCAGCAGAGTTCAAGGCATCTTTTAAAACTACATGCAATCACTGTTTATTTTGAGCACAATAGCTTTTAAAGGCAACATAATTTGGGGAGATCGTCTATGGCTTTGTGGTGTTCTCTAAAATTTTCAGTACGGGCATGTAGTCTGGAAAGAAGAATTAATGTGTGAATTTAAACATCATTACTCTGGGAACAGATCTAAAAGTAATGCTTGTGTGTTCATAGGTGAAAGGTTCTTGCTCTGAATTTACTCTGGAGTACCTGTGCAGTGTAATTTTTTGAAAAATATCTGTTTATTGTGGCCCAGAAAGGCCCCCTCAAAAAGAAAGGGGTGGAAACATCTCCTCCCTCGCTGCATTTTGTCTTTCACTGGTAACCCAACAGCAGCACATTGATTAAGCTGCATTAAGAAGAATATGATTAAGAAGAATAATGATATTTAGATTTAGCAGTAACATTTTAGAAGGAAAATTCTCCCAAGCGTTTTGAAGAACTCTTTAGTGATTAGCAACTATTTAGATTAAAATCGAGAGATCAGCCATCACATTTCAGTATCTTTAACCCATTTCTGTATTAAAGTTCTGTATATTTTTCTGTAACCATACCTGACTGTGAATACTCATCTTGTTACTTTCCTCACACTCTGTGTGCTGTACACTGACCCAGCAAAGGCCTTTGCTTAGCCTGAGCTCTCTGTGCCAGGAAACAGCTCTGCTCCTCTGGTACATCTATTCAGCTTTTGCATTTCTAGCTGATTATGTCAGGATGGGGTCTTCCTGAGAAAGCTGGGTTGTTCTGCTTTGCACCATATTCTGGAACTTTGTAGTTTTGTTTTCACTAGATAAAGCTGGAAAAAACTGAACGTTTTGGTCTGCAAGTGGTGACTGGCTGGAGAAAACTGTGGGTCCTGACTGCTTGTGGATGTGAGAGATGCAGATTTGTCTTGACTCAGAAGGATGTGGAGTATGATATTCTGGCTGAGATACAGCAGGGTATTTAATTCTTAGATTCTAAATCATTCTAAGTAAGGAACCTGAGCTTGGCTTTCCCCCAGTCTAGGATAAGTTTTACCTTCTAGAGTGTCTTTCACACATTTTTGCCTGGCAATCAATATGTGCTGTTGAAACAGAAATATTGCAGCTCTGGTGAAATGTCCCCATGGCAGAAATGGTTCTGTCAGTATTTTCTTCTCATTTGTCAGCAGTCCTTCATTCTGTTGGAGATTCCAGCTGTAGAGGCACTGAACAATTGATGAGATACTGCAGCCTGTGTCAGGCTGTGACTGCAGCCTGTTTTACAAATTCACAAGTCTCACAGACAGTTTTGAATGCTTAAGCAGTGAGATAGAGACCTCTAAAATATTGAGAATCCCAAAAGTTTACAGATCTGTCTGCGAGGAGAGTGAATATCTGAATCCTTGTTGAAATAATAGTATGTTAGGCTAAAACATTTTTCGTGTAAATTCTGATATTTAAATTTTTTATTTCATCTTCTACTTAAAAGGTAAGCTGTACTTGCAAGCTGATAAATGGCACAGTTGTCTTAAGTGACATATCACTAAGGGCATTTTAAATTTCATATGAAGTGTTTTCCTTCCCTTTTCTAGTTGGGGAAATTGGCTGTCTATAGAAACATATTCTCTCATTCCTTTTAATGTCTGTGTACTTCTAAAGATCAATTCATGTTCTGCATAGTGGGACTGCAGATCCAACCTACAGCATGGCAAATCTAAATATGGGATATTTTCACCTTGCTTTTGGTTCAATGTGCTTCTGAAAATTGTAGCCTTGGCTCTCATTGTGTCATTATCTGCTTGCAGTTTGTTGAACTATGTCTTCCTGGAGGCAGAGCCCTTCACATTCACCCACTTACCCTCTGAAAAATGGGCAGAAAGTTTTTTGAATAACCGGTTATCACTCTGTAGTCCCTTAGAGAATTCACTTTTCCCCACAGTTGCCGTGCTGTTCCTTTCCAGTGTAACAGTGGTAAAAATTACAGGTTTACCTTGCCTTTATATGCAAAATATAAGTTGTGTATCAAACCCACATGAAATAGTCATGGATGTCATGAGTGTTAAGAGGAGTATTCAGGAGCCAGAAAATGTGAGGAGATTTGTTAATCATGATGTAAAGCACACAAGTCTTAGAATGAAGATAGAAATAGAATTGCCTAAAACTCATATTTTTTTGATGGTTCTCCTTTGCTTTGATAATTTTTTTTATCCTTGACACTTGGAGGAGCCATTTTGTGTTCTCATTGATTCATGTGCACTACTGAGACTTTTGTTTAACCTTGCATACTTAGAAAAAACAATTAAGATAAATTCTTGTTGACATAATCTCCTTGTCAGTTCTGCTTTCACCTTTATATTCTGTAAATCAGATGGAGTGGAAATAAATATTAATACATGAGACCAATGGCAGGTACTTGGTGTTTGTACATACAACAAGCCTGTCCATCACATTCAGGAATGATTTCCCTGAAAAACATAATGGGTGGCTGCTGTGAACATGAGCTTAGGAACACACAGGAAGAGAAAATAGAACTCTTCTCACAAGTCTATCCATCAAGATTGACCCTTTCCTTTTTTTTTTTTTTTAAATGTTATTTTCTTATTTTAAAACTGAACACCAGCTTTTACTGCAATATGAGAATTTGTGCTATTAGATCAAATAATATATTTCTCTGTCTTTCCCTTACTGTTGTCTTTTATAAAATTAGATATCTTTGTTAAAAAAAATCAATGGAAGAGAAAGAATAAATTTCAGTTTGTGAAAATTTTGTTTTACACCTAGACAAAGATAATGTTCACCCTTCTCAACTAATTAAAAGTTTGTTCTTGAATATGGAATGTGAGTGACTGTAAGTGTTGGACTTATTCTGCCACATTGATTATGTGGAATATTGTTGGATAAGATGTCAGGAGATAGGGCTGCTCTGCCTTTTTGTAAGGGATAATGGAGAGTAAAAAACTATAATACGATAGCTTTATACAGAATATAATTTCAAGTTTAGATATTATGGCTATGTTACATTTAATTTTTTAAAAAATTATTTTTTATTTTACAAATAATTTTTTAAAAAATTGAAATGCCTATATTTAACACTCCTTTTTATTCACAAAAAATCCAAAAAGAATTTGAGTGTGATCACCTGGAGGAGCTCTCTTTTTGCATACCTCACTGCATTGCACAATGGTGCTGTTGGGACAGACACGTCTTAGAACGATCCAGGGGTGTCACAAAAGAGTGGAAATGGCTTTGGATTTAATTTATATACAATTGTGATAGACACGAGCCTGAGGGGGAGGAAAGTGTTTTCTTATCCATAAGCAAAAACCACAAAATTTAATATTCTTAATATACTAATATATCAATTATATGCCACATAATGGATATTTAACAGTTTTAAATTTCCCTTAGAACAAAGTTTCAAGGACATGTAACTCTGGAAAGTTCCCAGCCCTTCCTGAAAATTAGAAAATCTGAGCAGAAAGCAAAGGGGAGCAGCTTTTGAAGATCCATGGCATTTCTAGCACATCTCTCCTATATAAACCTCTTGGAAAAGTCATATATATGAAGAGTAAGAATAAGACTTATTGCCCACTGTGAAACTCCACTGTGAAAGTTCAAGCATTATCAAAGTGACCCAACAGTGTCTTTCTGAGTGAGGGAGAGGCTCATGTACATGAAATTGTGTTTCAAATGAAGTATGTTCCTCAGTTGTTCCCATCCCCTCCATCCATTTACTTGAGTGCTTTTAGAAAGATCCTTAACCAAGAAATTTTATATTTGCCAAGCAACAAATTAATAAATAATAATTAAATATCATTAACCTCTTTGTCTTCAACTCTATATCCATCAGCAGCTTCAAGCTCTTTAAGAAGCAATTTGCATTCTTTTCAACACTGTCACATTTTCAAAAGTGACTTAGGAGCCCCAGGGCAAGATTTTCCCTGTTTTGATTTCAAAGAGAGACAAGTCTCTGAGCTTTTTGAAATTCTTGGTATATCTTCAGGTGAAAAAGAACTTGGGAAAAATTAATTTAAGTATCTTTTTAAAAGTTAATTCCAGAAATATGAAATCACTTGTTACTTTTTTAAAATGAAGCACAACTATATTCTAATTAGCTCATTTTGCTTATTAGGTATTTTCTCTTTTTGTATAGAAAATATTTCAACAGAGTGGAAATTGAAATTCTTTAAAAAATATAATTTAAATTATGAATGATACTGTTAAGAAAGTCAGCTATTTAAAATAGGAGACAGTTACTGAAATGTTGTTGAAAGAGCACTACAAACTGTGAAGGACTTCACAGAAATAATAAAAGGACAAGTTTGTGTCAGGTAATGGCAGCCCAGAGGCGGAAACTGATATATTATAAAAGATAGAATTCATGGCTCATTAGATAAAGCCACAATTCAGCCTGGTGTTCAAACACCCGATGCTGGTGGGGGGAAAGGCATGTAATTAATCAGGCAGACAATTAAGAGAAGCCAGATCTAAAGCTGACTGTGTGGAAGTTTGTCACTGCAGCAGTGGCTCCTTCCCGTTCCACCTGGAGAGGAGTGGGGTGTGGGAGGTGTGGGGTGCACCAGCCCTTGATTTCAGAGCAGGGCACAGAAACAGTCTCACAAAGGGTTAATGTCTCTGCATTTTTTCCAGAGCTTTCTGCCTTGAGTCCCACAAGGGCTGGGTATTTTTATTGTTGCACATTTGTAAAATACCTACCAAAGAACTTCTTGAACAAGCAGCCAAAGGTGTTGAAGGGGCACAGGGGGATGCAGAGCAAGGACAGAGCTGTGAGCAGGAGGCTGCAGAGCATCTCCTGCCAGCTCTGCCTCCAAGGAGGATGCTCTGCCTTGTTCCACCCTCCAGCTCCCAGTTCCTGGCTCCCAGTGCCCTGGCTGCCCACCCAAAACTGAACTGGGAGCCTTTGCCTGGGATGTTTTGTGCCTGCTCAGGAAAAGTGAGGAGAAATGCATTGTCCCATATAGGAAATCCTTGGAAAAAAAGCTACTTCCAGGGTGTTGCACTTGATATTAAGTATTCCTTGATGCTGCAGCCTTACTCTTTGTCAGGCCTGTCATGTTTGTGCTTATTGATGAAGTTATTTTTGAACATTAATTGGCAGTTTAAGTAACCTTGTCCAATGCTCTTTTGCTGCTTCTTTTCCCTCAGTTGCTTTTCTCTTCTCATTCTTGACACTTCTAATGAATATTTCAAATTCAGTTGTTGCTTTTTATTGCACTTTGGTCACAGAAGACCGAGAGCTGACTTAATCTACACTCTGGAATGTAGATAAGCCAAAAAAAAAGAGGGAGCAGAGAATTCCTGGGACAATGATTTTTGGAATAATGACATAAATACAAAAAGTCTTCTATAACTAACTTCAGTCAGTCTGCAATGGTGCATCTTGATTTCTTTGGCAATGTATTATTTTTTAAAAAAGCAATGTAATTATCAGAGGAGGAGGGAATTGTGATGCACTGGAAAAGGAGCAAAATGAGGATTACTTCCCTTTTTGACATACTTTTTAAGATTTGTATAATATCTTTAAGTACTTTTTGGCCTTTTAGTTATTGTTATATTGTGAGAAAATTAAGAAGTAAAACTCAAAAATGTATTTGGTAGTTTACAAAAGGACAAGAATGTATGCATGGGGGGATGAGCAGATTTGGTGTGTATTGCTGCAGGATTCAGAGCAGGTGGTGCAGGGATACAATGCTGACTGCAAAGTGTTGCTGTTGCAGCAGAGCTGCTGGGCTGCCAGCAGTGCTGAGCAACACGGAAATACCCTTATCCCATATCCTCATTAACTTCCTTTTCATCTTACTGAATAAATATCTCTACATTCTCCAACACAACCACTCTTTTCAATACAATTACACTAATACAATTTAGTAGCCTTTTCCTTTACCCCTCAACTCACAGTTCTGTTTCCTCAGATACATTTTTACCTGAGGAACATCAAACATTACATCCTCACACTCTATACATCAATGGTCAATCCTGATTTTCATTTGTTATTGGCTTCTGATTTGTCAGATTTTTATTTTTTCACGTTTTTGGATTAGTGAATGTATTTGCAATCTAATATCTGCATAAATTAAGTAATTTTTAAATTGCACTGTTTATGGCTGATAACTTTTAGAAAGGCAAAAAGGACTTGGATGTAATTCCTGTAATTGCCAAATTATGTGTTATTTGGAAAGCACAAGACACTGAGAAGAAGAATAATACAGTAAATCACCAAACAGTAATTATGGATGTATTTAGTGAGATAATATTCTGATTATCATCTCAATGCAAAACATACACCAAAGATTCCTGTCCCAGGCAGAAACTGTGACTGGATTTGGTTCTTGTGTAAGGGAAGGGCAGTTCCTTGTGCTTGAAAAATTCAGGAATATGTTAGCAAGCTAATTCATTAAGTAGTCAGAAATGGTAATGAGATATGCAAAATAATAATAATAATAATAATAAAAATATAATTGCTGGTTCAGTGTTCAGAAGGCACACAGTTTCAATGGGCTTACAGTGACACAGTGGATTTTTTTTACCTTTTTTTTGTGTCTTTTTCACTCTGCTACTGACATTTTAAGGCTTCAAAATACCAGGTAATTTTAAAATGCCATTGAGGCTTAGACACTCCTATGCTATTGTCACATGGTGTTCGCTTCCATGGATAATTGGACTGTGTTTGCTTTAATCAGATTGCTGGTGCTGAGGTTAGTGGAGAGGTTAGTGATCATTCATGATACAATCAATCAAGCTCCCTTAAATTTACAAAATTAAAAAAATTCTCTTTGTCCCTGAATCCAGACAGTCTAGAGGAAGTAGATGTAGTGGGAGAGATCAACCCTGAGAAGATCAATAAACCAATTGAGTTGAACTGAAATTTTTACATGTTTTCTATCCTACAGTGTGCTGTGCTACAATGACCTTGATCTGCAAACTCAGGAGCTGGGATTCTCCCCTTGCCTATTCCAATTCAAAACCTTTGCTGCCTGCATTTTCTACATAACCTGCACAACCCCCTACAGCCAGCGTAGCACTTGATCTCTTCTGATGTGGAAGTGCTGCTCAATTCAGGCTTCCAATTTTCCCAAAAGTAGTTTTGTGAGTCAGTTCTCATCACACTGTTAGGTGAATTGAATGAATAAAGAGAAGAGAGAAAAGAGACCCTCAGTGAAGTCAGTGGTCTGGCTGTGGATGTAGGACTGATATCCTTGTGTTATAATGCAGGTCATTTCCTGGGAATTGTCTGATTTTTGTCATATTCACATTCCAGCAGGATCACTTATGAGTCAGCTGCAAGCACCTCAGCGGTGACAGGTTGCATAGACAGAATTTTCTGTCATGCTTTTATGAGAAGAGGAATCAAGACACTACTTATATATATGCGAGGCAGAAACCTTGATATTGCCCTGAATGGTCTCAGTAAGCTGCCAAAAGGAAGTGTGTGCTGTGAAATAGAGGGTAAACTCTCTGGATATCATCATTATCAACTGCTGTGATTGTGTTGGGATCAGTGTTGCAGGATAATGGAAAGCCTGATGCAGTACAATTATGAGTAAATAAACTCAAGATGCTGTGACATGAACAATCGCTCCGTGCCAGAGCTGTGACGGGGAAAATGATGAGGCTGCTTTGCCAGTGTGAACAAAAACTGGAAAAGGCTATGAAAATGAAGGCAAAAGCTCCAAAAGTGTGAAAATAGAAAATAGTTTAAGCATAAGAGAAAAAAATAGCAAGATAGAGTGAAAAAAAGTTTTACTGCACAGGAGACATTTCAAAAATAATTGCTGCACTTCAACATGATTAATGAAACCCCAGCATTCTGCAGAATAAGAAGTGATGCTGGAATAATAGGAGCTTATTTGACATATCATCATCTGAGACATGAAACAATTCCATGAGTCTAGTTGCATTAATTATAGGACTGTATAGCTCCTATATTGATATTTCCTACCTAAATCCTTTAACCTAGCTTGAAAGAAAATTTTACTTAAAGAGTATTTATTATATTCTCCAAGAAAAAAACGCATAATTTTTTAAGAGAAGGCCTTTTGTATTCTCTAGGATACCAAATTTGTGGAGTTATTTTTGATTTGTTGTTATTTGGTTTTTGTGGGTGGTGTTCTGTTTTACTTAGGGGAGGTTGCTTGTTTTATTTTGTTTAGTTTGGGGGTTTTTTTGGAGGGGGAAGATTTCTTTTGCTTAAATGCTAATTGGGAAAGTTTTTAAAAATGGGTTTATATTTTTCTATGCCTTCTGTTTGATAATATATCAACACCATAAGGAATAAAGATGAACATCTGTAGAGGTGTAACCAAGCCTATAAAAAGTTTGGAATGAAATATGATGTACTTGGGAATTTGTTAAGATGAGTTTGTGATCAGCCTCACACACAGAAAGGATGGTTCTACTCCTTCTATCTGTACTGTGTGCTTCTGATCTCTGTTTAATTGTCATTAAATTCCAATTTTCTGGTAAATAACTTATTATTCAGACTTGAAATTCTCCTTTGCCGCCTAAACAACACAACATGCTTTTATGCAGAATCACTTTATTTTGCTTAGGATTTATTCCAGTTCAGCTTTGGAGAAGGAAGCTCATTAATCCAAACCCTCTGAATGTAAAGGATGTGCCTTGTTCTACAGAGTCTACACCTGAGTGTGCAGCTGCCTTGCCAGATCATGTTAATATGGTTGGAGAGCATGAAGACTTTGTCAAACACTGGACAAATTATTTCTGTTTGCTTGCAATTGCTGCTCTGCCATGTCTTCCTCTTCATTTTCATTCTGATCTTAGTGAATTCTCAGGTTTAATATGTCACTGTCACCTACAGTAGAAAGATTTCCTAGCCAGAGGTGCAAAATATGGTAGAAATACTGCTGCAAACTGTCTTTCGAAAACATTGTGTGCAGGACATTTAAACAATTTTTATTTCACAGTTTCTTTGCTGATAGCTGCAATAATTTGATAACATAATTGAGGAAGAAAGAGTCAGACAGCTTGAAATAATGTTAAACTTTTTTAGATCCTGCTGAAAGAGAAAAGAACAGTGGTATGCTATGAAAAACAAAAAATCTATAAGCAGCATTATGTCTCCCAAGAGGAAAAATTCACTGAAGTGTAGAAGTTTGAAGGCAATCTGCTGTTCTCTTGTGCTGAATTCCTGAAGTGAGAGGCCAAGAAGAGAACAACACTCTGTTCATCCATGTCTGGAAAAGATCCTCTCTATTCTGTGCTCCTTAACTAAAGAGTTTTTGAATACTGAACAGGTACTTGCAGGTTTCACATCACTCTCACACTTTGAGCTTCAGAGCATCACTTTTGTAGGCATATCCTTTAAAAATGGGTTCAGGTGTAATTTCTTGTTCCTTGTCTATCTGTACAGATTGTAAGCTCTTTCTGCTAATATTTAGTCATTCCACATTTGCCTGTGGAATGTTGCTTCTAGAGTAGAAATTCTCCCAGTGGCAGATATGGCCCACTAGGACAGCATGTCCTACAGGTATAAGTCAATGCTGACAATGATTTGAAATAGTTTACTCAAACTAAGCAACCCAAGTTACTTTACAAGGCTGCTCTAATGTAAATGTTTTCACAGAAAGTTTGATTTCTTGTTTTCTTACTTGATATGGTCAGACATATTGTGAAATTAACAGTTTTCTGACAGCCTTCATTTCTCAAGCAGTGGGAAAATCTTTCTATAGAAAGCTGTAACAGACTGTTAGCTGATGTTTATTCAGTGCTAGAAATGTCTATTATAGGCAACAATTTATTTTCTTTTCTGTGGAACTGCCACAAATCCTGTCTTGTATTTCTCTCTATTGTATGGTTCTCTGATCTCTTAAGAAGACAGTGGTAGTGAATATCCTAAATTCTCAAGTACGTATTATCTCCTTACTTCATTTTTTGATCCAAGCATTAATTGGAAGGGTGCTTAAAATACTTAACTGAGTGAATAAAACCAGTAGTTAATACAATTTTACAGTCATTATGCTCTAATAATTTCTTTCTTAAGCAACAAGGCATGAATTATAAAATAGTAATTTATAGCTAACATGGTTTAAGCATGAGGCCAAAAGCCAAGTGTCATTTTCAGTGCCATGGATGAATTACTACATCGTCATTCAAACTCTGAAGCTGCTTGTGTGATCATAATCTGATTATTAAAAAGAATTAAAAGCATATTCATCAATGTACTTAGTTTCTTTTTAAAGAATAATGCTCATGGAAATATGCATTCCATTACACCATCTTGCAATATGGAAATAAAGGTAATTTTTATTCTGAAGATTAAATTACACAGTGCTTGAGGAATTTCTGTATTTCTGGAAATCATCATCCCACATGGTTATTTTCCACTTAGACAAGGTTTGTCCAGCTATTTCTAATAGAATGTATGAGATAGAGAAAGATTCAGAATTTTAACAAAAATTAGAATATGTGAGATATAATTTTTAAATTTTAGTAGAGTTTCATTAGCAGGAATAAGTAGATAGGCCCAAGGACAATAAAATAAGTTGCTCCTTCTGGCTTCTTTCTGCATCTCAGTCTTGATACTTTTGCCTGAGATATGAATTAGAATTCAATCATCCTCCCTCTGGTTTAAGTAGTAGTGTGTGTACTGTGCATTTGTTTTGTTGAAAGGTTCGAAATATTTTCCAAATGATTCCAAGGAAGCTAAGATTCCTCTTGTTTGAAATAGGTGTTAACTCAGTCTTACATAAGGAAGAACCTGGAAAATAAGTGTGGGAAATATCCATGACTTCTTTTTTTCTACTTGGTAGGCACAAGTAGTTGGCACAACTGTCAGGTGTCATCTTCAAGCTGATCTGTGTTAAAATGAGGGTGTGTCCAGCAGAGATATTGAAAGCAACTAAAGGAAGATTAACTACAGAGCCTGGAAAATGTCAAGGAAAAAAGGTCTCTAGCAAAGTCATGGCCTTAGAGCATTTGATGATGGTCATTGCTGTACAGGATTTTGCACTTCTTTAAGAGAGGAATAAAGTTCTTAAGTTTAAGAAAACTCTTAAGAGTTTTCTTCTCATATTTGAGTAATAACTGTAGTGGCGACAGAGCAGGCACATGGGTAGACATAACACGGATCTTTTCTGCAGCCAGTGAAATGATGTAGTTTTATATTTGGGTTGTAATTAGAAAAGGACTCCTTGACAAAAGTGGACAAAACTAAGAGAGATTGCTCTCTTAGAGAGAGAGCTGTGGTTACATATATTATCTTGCAGGGAAAGCTCTACTCCAGTCTTTTTGACACAGATATTCTCACTCCAGGTGCTATGGTTACTGTGCAGCATT
>VZTT01073422.1:7540-19255 GCA_013400855.1 Buphagus erythrorhynchus
GAGTTTCCATTTTAATTTTGACAAAAGCATCATGTCATTCCATTTCCCAGGAGAAACTGGTAGGACATTAGATATTCCTCAAACCATAACTTAAGACTGGTTGGAGTAATTTCAGACAAAAAAAAAAGACTGACACATCTGCAACCAACCAAAACCACATCAAAGCCAAATTAAATAAAATAATGTAAAACCCCACCACAACAACAACAACAAAACCAAAAACCTACAAAGAAATACTACAAAGAAAGGCTTGGAAAGAAGAAAAGAAATATTTTGCTGTTTTTATCAAAAATTATAATAATATATTTTCTTCTCTTACATGTTCTTATTTTATTAAAAATAGAAAAAGAAAAAAAAACAAAAAACAAAAAACACATAAATCTTTCAGCAGTATCACTGTGCATTTATCTGGTTTTGGAAGTTGCCAATTAGAGAAAGATGAAGAACAGTAAGAGGGAAAGCATTTCAACCTAAAAAAAACAAACCAAAAAAAAAAAAAAAAAAAAAGAATTTGTTGAAAGAGAACAGAAAACACTGGAAAGTTTTCCACCACCTGCAGCATGGAACCACTACCACTGACTTTGCTGAAAAGGAATGGTAGCAATGGGCAGGAAATCAGTTTTGTCAGACTCAATAAATGCTGATGTTCACCCTTAAGTGCTTGTTCCCTGCAACGTTTTATTGCACCTGTTTGACAGAAAGATAAATGCAGGCCTAGAAATACAAACTGATCCACCCTTTAATGCATCATGATTCACTCATGGACAGGGATGAGAAAGGAAGTTGGGAATCTTGGCTGCCAATTTCCTGTTCTTCCTTTGGAAATATACTCCTTTTTATCAGCATATGTCTAGATCTTTTCCTACTGAAGTCAAGGAATATTTCGCCAATGATCTGAAGGAAATTGGTGTCAGGTTTGCAATTTCATCTGTGATTTACTGCAACTGTTTTTTCCACTCTGTATCAGTGCCAAATAAGTGTTTCTCCACAATCTGTCCATTGGCAAATAAAATGACTAGGTCAAGGGAGACACAGATTTTAGTTCCTACCAGAAAGTACAGAACAACTTGTCTTGAGATTCCAGGAAATTTTCAGTGTTATGATTTGACTTTCTAAGTATGTTTTCAACAACCTATGGAACAACATAAAAAGGAAATACATCTAATGCTCTTCTCACCTAATACACTGTGTTAATAGTTGCTACTTACTTCAATATCCCTATGCTTGAAAAATAAAGTGGATTTCATTTATGCACTACGGTACCTAGCAGAAAGTGCAATAAAATTATTTTCCCCTTATAAGAACATGCTGTAAAGGCCCATTAAGACATAATTACTGCCAAAAAGGCATTTTACATTTCCTTGAGATAAGCTGCACTAGTGTACTTTGAGATTTCACTTCCATTGATTCAGGATTAGAGCAGCATGTTTAGATAATAAGCAGAAGGGTCTCAGATAACAGCCTGAGTGAATCATCGGACTATAGTGTTTAGTCTGAGAAAGTGTGTTTATCTGAAGGGCTCTTGGGACTAATATGGTTCCTCTTCAAAGCTTGAAGCAGGGGGTAAGAATCATAGTCCTGCAGGTTGGCAGGATAAACATGTCCTGTGATTTGCTAGCAATTTGAGAGATGGATTTCAGTACAGAGCACACTGTTGTTGTCAGGTTGAAAAGTGTCTGCCTGGAAATGAATTCATGTGCACACAACCCCAGACAAAGGAAAATCTCCCTGAAATGGCATGCCATCACATTTTAGGGCCAATTTTTCAAGTCTGACTCACACCTGGGAAATATACTGGTGCACTAAGTTTATCATAAAAAGCTCACGTTTTAGCAAACAAAAATTGGTGCAATAATCTCAGAATGTACTGCCTCGCTGACAGGTACTGAAACCCATTTTTCCACCTACTTGCCTGCTTTGTATCTGAAAACAATTTTTGCCTCTTTTACATATCAGATCAGATTGTTTTTCAGTGAAGGCAACTCTGCTGCTCTTTTAGTGTTCGGCGTGAGGTCTACACAGAGAGATTGGGTAATGTGTCATGCAGGGGAAAGCTGTGGCAAGAATAAAAGCTCCTGTGTCAGTCAACAGTTTATAAATACAGCAGGAGAGATAACTGCTGTGTGTGCTCCATGAGGAGCATACTTCTGGGCTCCAGAAGTAGCAACATATTTTTAAGCTAGAAGAGAGGGTGAGAAAGCGTAAATGAGTGAACAGAAGGTTTCTATAACTCTGTGAGGAGGCTTTTTGTGCTCAGTCGGAGCAGTTGGGGGTTGTCACTCTCTGAGAATAATTGTGAGGGAACTGAATGTAGAATAAAGCACTGGAGGGCTGAATGTCCTTTTGCTTGCACCTGTAAATTTGCTGGAAATCAAAGAGTTTGCATCCATTTGGATCAAATGTATGTAAAAGCAGATTACTTTTATGGTGCGTTGGTTAAGAAAAGGGAAAATCCCAGAATTACCTCCACCAGCACTGCTTCCAAACTCAATGGACATGGGTGAATTTCAAGGGAAAGTTACTAAAATAATGTCCCAAATGAGTAAACAAGGAAGTTCATGCTATCTTTATGGATACTAATTTGCATTTGCAGATTTCCATGAAGTTTGTCCTATGCACTCCACATGCCAGATTGCAGCTAGCTGTGGGAGTTAAAAGCTAAAAAATAAACTTCCTCATTTTTATAAATATGATCTCAATCTCACATTCAATGTGTCTGGCTTTATTTGCTTCTTTTTTTTTTTTTTTTGTTTTAATTGAAATATAGACGCAAAAATAAAAGTTTTGGATTGCGAATAATACTTCTAGTTAAAGAGCCAAAGGCATCATTGATAGCTAATCAAAGGAAGTACTGACAGCTTCTTCTTCATTAGATTGTGCCACTGGAAAAGAATGCCAGCATCAATTTTTTGTTCATTCCCTTGCAGCACACCACATTTACAAGCCTTTTTTGGTAGGAATAGCTCAGGTTAGGTCTGTTTGTGACAATCCAGCTACCAGGAGCTACATCAATACCTGCTCTGGAATCTCTCTGAGGCAAACATATTCTGTCTGAAGCTGACTGGGATGAGAAAACACAGGCTGCCCAACTGGCAGGTGTGGAGGGTGGTGAAAAGCAGGTGTGGTGAGTTCAGTGAAGCATAACTGCTTGCACCAGCCCTTACATTCTTGAAGAAAATGCCTCTTGTGCCTTCAGTGGAAAAACAGTATTGGAAGAGCACAAAAGGACAAATGATGGTGCAGAAAATATGTAGTCAGAATCCATAGAACATCAGTTTACTTCCTGAGATGAGCAATTGGTCTATGCTACAGTGCCAATGTACACACATAAGAGAAAAATCAGTAACTAGGTGAGTAAGTTTGTTAATGTTTCTGGTTTTTACATTGTTTGAATTTTGGGGTTTGTTTTTTTTTCTAACTTCAGAAAGTTGAGAACATAAATGCATTTTTGAAGCACCATTTATGTTTAAGAGCTTCAGATTGGATCTACCAGTTAAAGTACTGAAGATTCTTATGCAATGTCATGTATAAAATCACATGTGGATTTGTTATAGTTTTGACTTGTCAATTTAATATACTCATTTTCGGTTGTGAGACAGAACTAGGAGCAAAAGAGCAAGGCAGGCCTAAAACTTAAAAGGATATAAAAAACTTTATTAACTACAAAAAGAAAGAGAAAGAAAAGCAAATTCAGAATAAGATCTTCAGACCACTCTTTCCTCCCCTCTCCTATCTTTCATAACAATAAGACAAACATTACAAAAACTACTTCAGTCAGTTCCCAACTTAAATAGGCCTTTTTTCAGTTCACTTTGGAGAGAGAAGTTTCCTCTTGTCAGGCCATAGGGACTTCTCCACAAGGAGGGAAAAAAACTATTTTCTTGTGGCTTCACTTCTCACGATTCGCAACCACCCAGGAAAAGAACTTACAAATCATGAAGCTCCTCCCATTTTCACAGCTTTCCCAAAGCTGTGCTTATGGGCCATGCTAAACTCATGGGGTATTACTTTTAAGAATGAACTGTTCCAAAGCAAAAGTTCTCTTCATCACTTTTTCTCTCTGTTCATGTTTCATCTCCAGAAACAGAAATCTCCTTTTCTCCTCGAGGCAAAGGATTCTCAACACAGATTCTTTTGATCAACAGTCTATCAAATGGAACATCTCCAACCCCCATGTCTTTCTCCCTGGTTTATAGGAATATTCAGTGCAATGTCAGTTCATCTCTGCAATCTTACAAAAGGATTTTCAGCCACCTTCACAGCATCTCCTCATTCTCCTTCCATCCAAAGAAATTTAGCTTTTTCATTTTTTCCTTCTCACTCCGGGGAGGATTAAAAAGTCTGGAAGCCTCATCTGAGCATTGAAAGAGTTAAAATTTTACATAAGGAAAGCAAGGCCGCAATGCTGGAGCTGTGCCAGAATCTTGGAAAATCGGATGGGATGGCCACACCTCCTCCTTTCTGCGCCATGCCAGCTCCCCAGACAGGGAGCCATGCCCTGCCCATGGCCACCTCTCCTCTCTGTCCAGCCATGCCAGCTCCCCAGACAGGGGCCCAGCCCTGTCCATGGCCAGCCCTAGTCCCTGCCGGGCCATACCAGCTCCCCACACAGGGAGCCATGCCCTGCCCATGGCCACCCCTCCTCCTCCCTGCCGGGCCATGCCAGCTCCCCAGACAGGGGTCCATGCCATGCCCTGCCCATGGCCACCTCTCCTCCCTGCCGGGCCATGCCAGCTCCCCGGACAGGGGCCCGGCCCGGGCCTGCCCCCACCCCCAGGCCCGCAGCCCTGCAGTGGAGCCAGGCCGGGCCGGAGTTACCTGCACTGCTGCCGGAAAAGAAAGAGAGCTCTTTTCCGGGTTACCTCCTTCAAAATGTGTGTTCACGGAGCGAACTAACTTTCTTCAATTGGTTCTTCAGGCTGTCAATAACTAAACCAGCCTCCAATTGGTCCCATTAGCTCCCAGAGGGAGTTCTCATGGAGGGAACTTCTAAGTCTGCTCTCCCCAAGTGAGACCAGCACAAGATTTTAAAGTCTAGATTTGACAATTTAAAACTGTGTTAATGGTTAGTAGTTAATTTGGTCACTGTTGAAATTCTTACTTAGTCCCTAGGTATATGAAGGGAAAGGAGAAACATACTTGTTGAAACACATTCTCCAGCACAACAGCAAAATACATTAAATTCTTTCAGTTTCTCTATTGACTTCTTGTTTTTCCCAAATAAGGGTGAATTACAATTTTAGCTCCTTGATCTCCTGAAGTGATTAAAGTCATTATTCAAAATTGATGATGAAGTATTTATGACTGTGAGGACACCCAGACAAATTAGTCTTACACTGCTTGATTTAGAAGCTGTAATGCCATCTCCAATTTGACATAAAACCCAGGGGAATAAAAACAACTAGGTACCATCAAGGCACACATCAGCAGTAGCACAAATGGGTGCTTTGAATTTTTACCCTGAGTCACCAAAGTCAGAGCAGAATTTGTGTGAACTTCAGTGAGAGCACCATTAAGTCCTCTGTGAAGAAAGAGCCTATTTCAGCTGCTGACTTCAATGGGAGTTGGATTAGGTCTTGATTTATTCTGGAGCTGTGTAGTGCAGATAGAGAGGCAACAAATCCAAAGACATCTGCAAAGACAAGCAGCTAAATCCAGGACACTTAGAATGGACAGCTCCTGAAAAATTGTGGGGAGGGAAAGTGGGATGAGCTTCCTAGTTACACTGGAAACGTTTTGCAGTGATGACAATCTACACTGGAACAACAGGGGAATTTAAACCAGAGATTTGCTCATATCAAATAAACTTGGTTGATTCATTTCAACATTTCAACAGAAGTAAAATATCTATGCCCAGGCTGTAAAATGGCCTGGGATGATAAATCTCCTGAATGTGCTGCTTCTGCCACAGGCCTCTGCTTGCTACAAAAAGGAATGGATGAGGGAACTAGGGAGGTTTAGACTGGACATGAAGAAAAATTTATTTTCTGAAATTATTATCAAGCTCTGGCCCAGGATGTCTGGGCAGTGGTGGAGTGACCATCTCCTGAGAGATTTTAAAAATGTGTGGCTGTGATACTTGAAGATGTGGTTTAGTGGTGGGCTTGGAAATTTTGGGTTAATGGTTAGACTCAATGATCTTAAAGATATTTTCCAACCCTTAAAATTCTATGGTTCTGTGAAATACCTGCACTAAGTTTCATTAGTTGGTCACTACATACCATGGACCTCTAATATTGTAGATGTTTTGCTTCCTAATATAGATAAAACTTAGAGATAAAACTCCAGCTTTTTTCTACTGTTGTTCTCACCCCCGTTCATTAACTGAATTATTCTGATTTCTTTTCTTACCTTGCAACAATAACCTCGGCAACTGGAACCTCCTCCCATAAAGTAAGAATAAGGTTTAGTTCTAGCCTTTTAATATTATTTACTTTTTTCCTAAAATTTTTAAAATAATGGAAAAATTGTACATGTGAAAAGGACTGACAACAGCTGAACTTTCTTTAAATTTCTGGCAGCAGATTGCATTTGCCACTGCATTTGCAGTGCTCAGTTTAGGTCCATTCAAACATCTGGGCAGCTGAGAACAAGGTTACCAGTCTTTTGCTTCCAAATATTTCTTTGTTTACTTAAGTACATTTAGGTTCCTTGTTGGTTATCTTGTGCACAGACACTAGGGAAACTCGAGAAGCTACAAAAACCTTCAAACAGACCCTGAGACACACCTGAGGAAAAGATCAGCAAGTGGAAGCACTTTGATTAAACAGTAAAAACACCTTGAGGTGGAAAGATGAACTGAGGTAGAAGAAATTATTCCCTGGCTGATGTTCACACAGCAGACAGGCTGTCATAGAAATGGCAGAATCAGGGGAAGGTTTGGGTTGGCAGGAACTTTAAATTTCATTTCATTACAACCCCCTTTCCTTGGGCAGGAGCACCTTCCACTGTTCCAGGTTGCTTCAAGCCCCGTCCAACCTTGGACACTTCCAGGGATTGGACAGCCATAGCTTCCCTGGGAAACCTGCATTTGTAACACTGTGTCTTACTTTTGGCATTAAGATCTTTTTTCATGCGTGAGCATTTGATATTTAGATATAATGTGGAGAGAAGGCAAAATGTAACAAAATACTTAGTCTACAAGTAGACCAGAAAATTCCTGTAATACACATAGAAAAGAGGAATGAGAAAGACATAACACAATCAACACAGTATTTATTAATTTCATTATTGTGATAGATGTTCCTGCATACAAGAGAAAAAGAAACAAACATCTTTTTATCTATTGCTCATTTCAGCATGCCTGTCTCCTCTGATGAGATTTGGAAGTAATACTGCTCTTTACGGCAGCACTCCTTTAATCTTCCCCTTTGTTAATTCCTCTATGTTATTCTGCCACTGCTTCCTTTATGTTTGAATAGGGAACCTTGTTTTCAGCACTGTGACCCATGTCTCCGAGGTTAAAATCTTTGAGTTTATCTCTGATTGAATGGTTCACATTGGAAAATTACTCACCTGTCCAGCAGTGTCTAGAATGTCCAAATAGGCTGGTTCATCATCAATTCTGACTTGAGTTTTATAGGCATCCTCTGAAAAACACAGTGCAGTTTGCTTGAGAATATGAGTGGCTCAGAGAATCGAAAATTAAACGGCTTTACTAATTTGGAGTAGGCTTTTCAAAAGCTCTCCCATCTGACCTAACATTTCTTTATTTCAAAAGTCCCTTTTTGAAATCCTATCGTGTCTACAAAGTATTAGCAAAAGAGAGTCGTTTCTATTATGCTACGTCAAAATACAAAAATTAAATTTTCCTTTCTTTAAAAGGGAAACATTTGCCTTTCTCTAAACACAGACCCCAGGAGTTATTTTGGCCATAAAGATTCTGAGGTGTTATGCTGGTGCAGTGCAACAGAGTTCTTATTTACTTACCACAATGACACATTCAAAGAGATTTTCTAGCAAATATTTTCAATTTAAAGATTATCTACATTTTTGGGATAGATTCCTTATGTCTGAGCAGGGTCCTAGTTCAGGTATGTCAGAGAAATTATTTAAACTTCTGTGTAAATCCAGAAAGGCTGAGAATAAACTTTTTTAAAAGTAAATTCTTTAATCTGTGTCTTCACACTTATCATAGATGCAGGCAGAGGAGGAGAAACTCTTTGTGGACCTTTCCCTTAGCTCATGATTTTGTCAACTAAATTTAGAAGAATAAAAACAAAGAAAAGGTGAACTACTATTTGCATAAGCTGTTTTCCTCACATTTCAATTTCATTCCTCTCTCAACATTTGTATTGTCTTTGTAAGATTAAAAAGCGTGTAGATACTGGCCCGTGTTTATACTTGAAATAGTCTTGGAAATTATCTGTGCTTTTTAATTGAACAATCATGCAGAGAAGCCTGAGTGGTTTTTGTGACTGACACTGTGCTCTGGAAGTGCACTGGGGCGTGAAGACAAGACAAGTGCATTTGTTGTACCTGGGAAATGTTGTTAACCACTGTGAGCCTGTGGCTGGGCTGTCCTGAGAGTCAGTCCTAGCAGAGACCCTCAGCAACAGGCTCTCAATCACTGATGAAATAATACTGAGATTATAATATGGGATTATATGGCAGGTTGTTGGAATTCTTGGGATGTTGCAGTTTGTGCCATAATAATATATATTGCACCATAACACTTTATAAAAGCATGGAAAAATCTGCTTTCTACCAGCAGAAGAAAAAAACTAAATCATTTGGATACAAGTCTGTATAACTTTAACTCAGAGCCCTCCTGTACAGCCAGAAGATTGCTGTCTTTTATGACATAGTCACATCACATATTTTCTCCTTTATTTTAGGCCTCAATTCAGCAAATAGGTGCATGACTTTCTTTAAACAAATACCTAATCCCATTGATATTAAGATGGCCCAGAGGCTTAATTAAATGTATGTTATATTACCTTGCTGAGAAAACCAGAACTCTCCAACAACCATATGTTTTGGTTAATAGATCTTTTTTTTAGGGATTGCTGAATAAGAAACTGTGTGACAAAGAGGGACCATATAAAAGGAGTTGGACTACTTGCAGTTTAAGTAATTTATTATTGCCTGACAACGTGGTCTACCTACAGTAGATTTTTTTTCTTTTTATTTTTTTCTTCTTTTTTGTTAACCAAATGTTAAAAGAAAAATAGTAAAATATGTAAAATCAAACATGGCATTTCCTTCACATGAATTCTATTGGTACTATCAAGTACTATTAATGTACTTCCATGCAGATGGGTGTCCATTTGCATTACATTAGTGTGTACATAATTATCATATGACTTCCATAAATTTAGGTTTCATTCTTGGCTCTGCAGCTGGATTCTCTAAAGCCAGTAGTCCTACTTCCCTTTTCACTTAGACCAATATGAATGTTTTTACAGAAGTTTTAAAACAGTTAATGTGGTGAAAAATTTTCCTACTTAAATTTTGCTTGGATAAAAATGAAGCTAGATAAATCCTGTCTTCTTTTTTTTCCAAGGAAAGGACTTACAAATTCAGAATTAGTTATAACTAAAAGACCCACTGGCCTCTGAATATAAACTTTCAGTAAGTAAATGTAATATCTACCCTGCTGAGCTACTCCAGGTATACCCTGATATAATGTCACTGTCATCAGTAAAGTTCCCGCTCTTAAAAGCTGGAGCCAGAATATCTTTATAATATTTTTATTTTGCAAACATAATACTGAGTGCATAAAGACATTTTGTCATTTTCATTTATTTTCTTTCCGTAACTACTGACCTTGAAACATTTCACAAAAGAATGCTAGAATCACTGTCCCATTTTCACTGTTGATGTATGTTGATATCTTCAGTTGGTGGCAGAGCAAGATGTTTTGTTATGCCTTGACCAAATGCATGAATGTAAATGTTTGTCACATGTAAGATTTGCTTTTGCCCCAAGGAATACAGAGATGAAACAGGAAGGAGATATGAGTTTCCTTTGTAAAATTTTCTCTGCCTGTGTTCAAAAAGCAGGATAGTACAGATAATAAAGAGAAGACTAAAAACTGTCCTCAGCTGAGGTGTGATAAGCAGGGGTATTTTCAACCTGCATGTAGATGGAAAATAGGAGTTTTTACCTCTAATTTTCTTCGGGCACACATATAAGAGGAAGTCCTAAAGCGCACACTTGCCAAAGAAATCAGTCTTGAGCCAACACACCCTATACCAGAGAACAAATCACAGCACCCACTCATGAGCTATCACCTTCTTAATGCTCCAACACAGTCACTCTCTTGAGAGAAACTGCCTTTCCATTTCCCTGTGGATTCACTGATCTCCTGGGCATTTCATTCCTTCCAAGGCAGCAGACAGAAGCAAGATGCATAAATTGAAACGCATGTTTCCCATATCCTGTCATGAAGACCAAGAGGAAGAGCTGTACCACTTAGTTCTGCTCTACAATCAATACTTTTAAACTGGGATTTCAATTCAGAAATAGTAATATAATATTAATGTAAATAGAGATTTAATTTTCTTTTCTGTCTATTACATGGGCAAACATATTTATTTTATTCAAACTATGAGGCAGAGGCATTAACCTGGAAAGAAACCAGTTCCTAGAAGTCGAGTTGGAGAAATCTGTATCTTGGACCCATATTTTTGGTTCATTGATAGCTATGAGGTTAAGCAGAAATCCTGGTATTTTTACACATTTCCCAGAGGATTTCAGAAGGGACTACTGTGTGCCTGTATTTTATTAGTCCAGGCAGCATGGTACAATTTAAAGTCATGGTAAGGGAAAAGAAGTTCTGAGACTTTGCTGTAAAAAGCAGGAACAAGCTGCTAACAAGCGGACATTAAAGAACAGAAACAAAAATGTTAGTCTGAAACTGCATCTAAATGTATATGAAACAAAGTGGGAAAATCTTCATCAGGAGCACTAATAAACTCACACTCTAATATCCTCCCTTTAAAAATTATCTGCATTACAAATGGTATCTGGTGTATTTGCACTACTAGCAATGTTTGAGTGCACCACACTTTCTTTCACCTAATTAATTTATAATGTGAATATAGTGCTCCCTTTAAAGCTAATTTGGGGGCTGCTAGACCACGTGTATCTATGCTTCACACCCTACAACTCTAAGGAGTGGTATTTAATAAAAGGTCAAAATCCAGCTGCTATTTCAGTAAAGCATTAAAAGAACATACAAAATAGACATGAATGCTAATCAGACATCAAACAATAAATCAGATTATAACTATATTGTTCATATTAAGCTCAGGATTAGTCTTTTTCTGTGAGGTTAATTGTAAGTTTCAGCTTTTGGTTTGGGCAAAATTCTGCAGAAAAGTAGGTATTATTACATGAAAAAAACCTGGGGATGGACTTTACTGATATTGCTAATTGTGTTTCAAACACTGACTGCAAGAATGAACACTTCTTAGGGTACCAAAAAGAAAACAAAACAAAGCTCCCACATCCTTGTAATCTGAACAATGCATGGATATATATGAATTGTACAGTTAAAGACAATTTATTTTTTCTTTTTCCTACATATAATGTTGATGTTGTTAGAATCATATTTCCTACGAAGATTAAAAATAAAAATTAAAATGGATACAAAATTCTTCTCGTGATGATATTACATGGCTTCAATGAATACTGACTGTTTAATGTATTTCAGGATGGGACAAAATAAATAGACATCCAACTGTTCTCTGAATGGAGATTAATTTTGGC
>VZTT01073439.1:1432-15293 GCA_013400855.1 Buphagus erythrorhynchus
ACAGACACACACACACACACAGAGGACGTGACTGCTCAGGCTGCCAGAGACAGGGTACTGTCTTCAACAGCATCCACATGCAACGCTTTTAGGAGTGATGTTATAGCCCAGGTTCTCTTCCTCCTCTTCAACTGGTAAGGATAGACATTCAGTAGTGAAAGTACTCGTACTTTTGTGAATCCCCCAAGCATTGGTTTGGCCCCCTCTGTCCGCCCAGCACTCCTGCCTGGATCCCCCTTACCTACCCCATGGTTTTCTACTCACCAGCTGGTCCAGCTAGGTGCTTGTTGCAAACAGTCCCACAGGTACTCCACACTTGTGGATCCCCAAAACCAACGTGGACTCTGCTCACCTCAGACCCCTGTGAGATCCCAGAGCCACTCACTGGCTAGTTCAGCTTGAGAATTGTGAGTGAATGCACCAGCACACTTCATGCACACCCCTCAGTTTCTTAATGGCCCATCAGTTAGCATCTGGAGGTTTTTGGCATTGTCTCTGTTTATCCCTTGTCTAAGAGTTTGTGTCCCTGTGCTTTTATCACTTCCTCTCTCAGATTACTATCCCCTTGAAGAGGTCCTTGATTGGATAAAGTTGATGAAGTTGATACTTTCCACATGCCCTACACAAACAGGCTGTGGTGTTGGTGACAGTGACAGCTTGAGCTCTGTAATCTGTTCTCAACCTACCCAAAGGCTGGGCAGGCATCTGGCTAGTTAGACAGTGTTCCTGGTCTCTGACCCCAGCTAAGTGGCAGGTTTTGCAGTGGTGGTGTAAGATGTTAGTCCTGCAGCTGTCCATCCCCGTGCTTGCCAAAGGCTTCCCTCCATTTCAGAACAGCAGGTGTGAACACATGACAACTCCTCGGTTGCTACAGGTCATATTGTAGCATATAAGCATAAATCACTAACGTAGATTAACAGTGTTTGCATGTTCTGTTGCAACTTGCAATAACTTTGATCCTGGCACATCTGATTCTGCTGTTCCACAAAGGCACTGCAAGACTGAACTGAGAAGTTTTGGAGTTGGATGCAGCAGGGAAAAGTGCGCTTCCCTTGGTGGCAACACTCAACCCTGCTGCACTGGAGCTGGAACATCTTAATTAATAAGAGTTCCAGTCACTGTTTTAATAGCTTTGTAAACATAGCTTATCTGTATGTTTCTTTATCTTCATTAGCATTGTATCTTGCTAAGTTTTGGTGTGGTTTTCTAAAAATATTTTTGTTCCGTTTCCCAGATTTTCAGTTGCCTATTGTACAGAGTTCAGTGTGAGAAACATTGCACTAAATTGAAGAGCTGGCTGGTGCCAGCTCCTAGAATTTTTGGCATAACAGATCTCTATCTCAGATCTTAAAATCCTCCCAGTAAAACTGAAATCCAGAATTGTTTCCTAAATAGGAAAAAAGTGAGAAAGATTGAGGAAAGTGCATGAAGAAAACATGTAGTGCTAATAGGATGCAGAAGAGATAGAAGCACAAAGACCCAGGTGCATATAGAGTTAGTGGGACTTGCAGTAGTGTATGACTTGTTCTCAAACCTCCTCAAGGATTTTATAATCTGCAGTGTACTTTGTGTTAGAAATTGCATTTTTTAAAAGAGATGACATCACTAAGACCCAACTCTTTCGTGTGTACTAACAGTGAATAAAATCTTACTCAAATGAGTAGCTCCAGTCTGTTCCACTTGAACTGTTTGTAACAGAACTAATGCATCTTGGCATCTGTAAGTGCCCTAGAACAATTTCTGTGAGCTACTGTAATACTCCTACATTGAACAGACTGTAGTTCACAGCAGGATTTCTCCTGCAGCGTGGTGATATCCCAAATGAGTCACAGCAACAGCAGCTAGTCCAGCCATCAAAGTACTGACTATATGGCAAGAATGGCTGCAACTACAGGCAGCAAATCTCCGTCCTGTGTTCAAGAACATGGCTGCATTTCAGCTCGAGGTTGATGCCATGTCTGTATTAATTCCTTTATTACAGGGGGAAGATTTTTTAGCCTGTCTTCCTTTGTTGGGCTGGGGTTCTTTTACCCCACCTCAGCAGATATCCCAAGAGAACATAGACCACAGGTTTCTAGTGCAGCTGTGAATTTTTATTACAGCACAGCAGCAAATGTCCTGTATTTGAATTAATTTTCAGATGTTACTATTTTGATAAACAGCATTCAGGGACTTTTTACTTTGTTGCCTAAGTGTTTTCCAATTTGGCATTATGGAGTGAAATGTTGAATTCTGAGACTAGAGAAAATGATAAGTTGTGATGGCTTTATCACCAACACAGATGAATTGAATAAGTTAACAATATGAACATTTGTGCAAAAGTAACTATATATTTCAAAAATTCAATGAGCACCAAGAAAACAAATGTTTTCAGAGACAGACATCTCGTTCATTTCTAAGCTTCATACTGAGCTTTTTGTTTCTTCTGATTTCTTCTAATTTCTTATTTTATTTTTTTCTGATCAAGTATACTTACTCTTGCACTGCAGAGATCTTACTTAATTTCTCATAGCACTGCCTACAGTTATATGTAGATGAAACAGCTTTTGGGTGAAGGAAATCAGCTATCTTGGGAACTGCCAAAGTTTTCCTAGCAGGGAGTGTGGGGAGAGCAGGATTCAGTCAAAGTCAGCATGGAGGTCCTGGACCTATCTGTGTAAGATCTGCTTCATAGCTCAAGTGTGCCTGTTTAAGACATCTGGCTGTTAAAATAGCAGTTAGACATGGAGATTTAAGGAGTTACTTAATGGAGACATAATGGTGGTGAGAGAGAGATTTGATCACTGCCAGTTCTGCCTTTTGGAGCTGACATGAGACTTGCCATTGACTTTCAGTAGCAGTCCATTACGGCCACAAGAGATTTGGAGATCTGACCTTCCTGTGAGATGAAGACAATTGGATCTGGCCCTGAGAAGTTAAGAAGTTTGCTGCAATGTCTGGCCATCTCTGTGAAATTGTTCTGACGTGCAGTAAAGAAATTTCAAGTATGTGGTTTTTTATTTTGGTTTCTTTCTCTGCCCCTGCCTTAATTTTTACTCACAAATTTGTCTTCTAAAGCTAATTATTTTCAGCTTTAAAAGATGGTTCATTTGGCTGCTGAATTTCTAATTGTGGTTTTCAGCATGTTATCTTTGGAATTCATGGAAAGTTAATGGGGCTGGGTCTGTGAACAACTAAGACACTTATGGAAAATGAGGAAAGAAGTTTTTATCAATTCTACAGGAGGTTGCATTGGAAATTTTTAAGTGTCTTCAAACATCAGAAGTTTGAAAATCCCTGATGTAAGATATGAATATTTGACTAGGTGAACTATGGCTGCTAAGGCTTGCCCTCTTCTTTGCTTTTAGTCTCTCCTAGGCATTTTGACTGGAAACGGGAATTTAGTATTTGCCTTTTAGCGGGTGGCATCATGAAGTCTTCTCCCAGGAGTCATAAACAATTTTTTTTCATTATCAATTTTAGGGCTGGCTGTTAGGACAGTGCAAATAGTTCTGAAATGCTTTTAACTTTGATATGTATTATTTGTGTATTAAAGAGTAGTAAGGGGGACAATGTACAGTAGAAATCAGTGCCTAATGTGAGTTTCAAATGCTAGACTTGTGAGTGCTCCCGAATATGTCAACACATTTATCTCTATTTTCTGTATTGCTGTATAATAAACCTCTTACAAATAACAGTCTAAATGACCACATTAAAAAGAGAACCTGCTGTGCAAAAATATTGGCAGATACAAAAAGTTAAGAAAAAATGTGTCCTTTTGCTAGTTGCTCTCAGTTGTTCCTGCAACAAGTAAAACAAGGAGTAGAAAATACTTGAAAATTCAGTTTTATTTTAATTAACGATGTTTAAATTCTAAACATGGATTCAAAGCTTCATCAAGGTATCAGCCTTGCTGTGAGTTGGAAGATTCATGTGTAGGCCTGAGGATGCAGTGTAACCATGTTCCTCTCCTGATGATGTATTTGTAACAATATGTGAGGTGGGGGGACTGAGGGAAACATGGGAATTGTGGGATGGTGAATTTAGCCATGGCCTTTCACCTGTGATGAGCAATGGCATCTGTTGCCACCATCTGTTCTGTTTCTCTGCTTATCCTCCTATGTGTGATACCAGGCAGGGAGCCCCAAACAGGGGACAAAGGGGTCACTTCAATGAAAGTGAAATGAATGCTGCTCAGAAGTCCCCAGGCAGCAGTTGGAAGGATATGTGTGGTCTTTTGCCTGGCAGAGAGGGAGATGCAACAGGATACTAAAAATCGTGCAAGAAGTTTTCCTGACTGAGCTTCTATCCAGGATAAGTACTATGTTGTCTGACAAAATATTGTAGTGAAAATAAAGTTTGAAAACTCCATCACCCTTAGAGAATACCTATTTGGTGGAGCTTCCTGATTTAAAATAGCTTTGCAGCTACTGTTTAAAAATTCGTTCTTCATAAAACCCAGCAAGCAGGAATATGTAAAAGTTTTGGCAACCAAAGTACATTTCAGTGAGAGAACAATGGGATACATTAAAGGAAAAACTGGTCGCTGCAATAAACATCTTCAGCTTTTCTAATAAATCTACTCTATTTGGGCAGCAGCTTTTTAGCTCTTGGCAAGCTTGTAGGATGTTCTGTAGCAAAGACAAGAATTTGGAAAACCTCAGGGGGCAAGCCTGGCTGCAGTCTGTGACAGGTGGTAATGTATGAATCTAAAAATGGTGTGAGTATTGTTTAAAGGTTTCTTACAAGCCACATAATTTGTGGAGATCAGAATCACATTTTATAAACAGATATTTTTTTAATCAGATGAATTTCAGTTCTATATGAAGTGTGTCTTTCTTTTGACAGAAGTTGTGTGATTTATGACTCATTCTGTACCTGAAATATTTTGGTTAAAGAAATCACTTTTACGTATGAAACATTTAATTCCGACTCATATTATTGACAATAATATGAAAGAAGAGTTGCTGTAAAGTTTCTTTACATCATGTTTTTATTTAATCGTTGTTGTAAATTCAAAACAGAATGGAGCTAAAATTGAGGATATACTACATGTATATCAGAACAGCAGTTTTTCTAATTAAATCTGTTTGAGAAAATGCAGTAGAGATTAAAAAAACTCATGATCCCTGTATGGGCATCCATACCCCAATTAGTAGACAGGCTTTGCTAAAGTAATAAAAATTGAGAACAAAAGTTGAGACAACCAAAATATTTTTTGAGTGTTTGGAAAGTGAAACTTTTATTTTTCCCTCACAAAGGGAGTATTTAATCAAAATTTGTTCTGAAAAGTAACTTTTTAAACTAGTAATGACACACAGAAAAAAAAGTTGTTTGATGCAGAACTAGTTTTGCTTGCTTAAGATTTTGCTAAGGTAAAAGCTATTTATATTCACATCTAAACAATTCTCCATATTGTTCCACTTTTAAAGTCACTCCTGGGGTACCAGGCCTGGGCAACTAAAAATTCAGAATGCTGAGTTGCTGCGTAGGGTTGCTGGATATCCACTAGAAATAATAATATTTTATTTTGGAAAGCTAGCACTGTAAGAAAAATTTTCTTCTTGCATGCTACATTTTCTCATTTTCTATGTGGTGTTCCTCACATTCACATAGCTTCCAAAATATGGTAGTGTGTGTGTGAAAGAAGTGTGTCAGAAGATCCACACAATAATATTTTATTTGACAAGTGGAGGTCTGTCCTTGTATAAGTCAGTGAAAATTTGCAATTCATGTCAATAATTAGAATTTCATGCAGTATTGTCACAACCATCTTGATTTTTGTGACTCAGCCATCATACCTATTTCTTATTTTTCAGTCATGTATCAGAATTTGAGATTACATTCCATAATTGTGGAATGGAAAAACGTTTTGGCTATGATGTGAGAAGTCTTGGAAAGCTGAAACAATTAGAAATTGAATGAAAAGACCTACCTTTGCTCCATACTGAGAGGAGACATCTGTAAATCTGTGTTCTCAAAATTTGAGATCTCCTCACCAGTGTAGTTATTTGGTATTCATAGTACTATTTCTTGTGGGAGGAGCAGCTTAATATCACAGATTCACAAATTCACAGGATAAGTTGGAAGGGACCCACAAGGATCATTGAGTCAAACTCTTAAATAAATGGCCCATATCCTTTAATATAATTTTGTATTCCTTGCACATCTAAAACTTCCATAGAAGCCAATCATAGTTTTATATGCAGTTTAAAAAAGTAGGACCAGAATGTAGGTGATTTTTTTTTCTAATTTAGTTTAAATTAATTGTACTAAATGTAATCCAAACAGACATGTCCAGAACCAATTTTACTTGCCTTACAAATGCAAAGTTTTTGTTGAGAATTGGGCACCAGTCAGAGTAGCATTTGCTTTGCCGTAAATCTTTGAAAAATCTTCTGAAACACAGCAGGTAATTTCAGAGATAAAGAAAAGAAAAAAGGAGAGAGAAAAATTGTATCCATTTCTCCACCTTCTATTTGGAGATAATTAAGTTCAGACGTTCTGAAGGAACATTGACTGTGTTCCAGGATGGCCTCCACACCAGAAAATGAAATTAATCAGTCATTGCTGTATTAAGTGAAAACGAATTAGTTGCAGACAAAACACTGTACTTTCATTAGTCATATCAAGATGCAAATGTGAAGATATATATCTTTGCATAAATGTTCACAGATAAACAGTATAATTAAATTCACTACTGAAACAAACTAATTAAATTCACTGCTGTTATGCAACATATACTTAAGTATATGATATTTGGCTTACAAGAGTAAGCAGTACGTTCTTTATCTGTGTTTTGTCTATGATGATAGGAGAATTTAATTTTTGTTAATCTAGGGTGCCTGGATTCAGGCAGTGACTCAGGAAGACATCTGTGTTTATGCTTAGCACAAACAGTCCATCTGAATCTCACTGGCTGCGAGTTTTTCTTTTGTATTAATAATGTTCCCCTGAGGAGTACAGTATGCAATCTGATCTCACAGTTTTGGAACTGTCCCTCAAGATGGTTCCAATAAGACCACTTTTGTGTAATGAACTGAAATAAGAGTTTTGCTTTATATATTTTCAAGGAATTTAACGAGTGTCAAAGCAATCTTCACTGAGCATTTGCTTTAATTTCTGAAATGTATGTGGTAACAAAAAGCACTTGAAAATCACCTGTTAACTAAAAATTATTCAGAATTGAGAATAATTTAATTGAGAGAATGCAAAGTAGGTGAGTGGTAGCGATATGCACAACCTGTTGAACAAGAGTTGTTAACTCCTGCACAGCTTGGAAAAGAGCAGCAGATCACAGTCAGCCCCATAGAGAGCACAGTCTAACATATACATCTTCAGACACCCTTCAGTCATAGAATTGTTTAGGTTGGAAAAAACCTATAAGATCATCCAACCAAGAGTCCAGCTGTTAACCTAAGTGTTGGGGGTTGAATTTTTCCTTTTTCTTTCTGTGGATTTTTTCCCATTGTTATGCTAGGTATTTTTTGGCTACACCCTAGCTAGTAACAGTTTCTCTCAAAGGGGGTGGGGAAAAAGGGGGAACACCCGAAAAGGAAAGGTGGGACAGGGGCCTGCTCTCTGGGGCTCTGCCTCTCTCTCGCTCGTCTGGCTCGGAGCAGGGCGGTCGCTACAAACTCCATTCTGCCATCCCGACATGGGGGAGCTGCCTTCCCTGGCTGTGGGATCCCAAAACCTCCCTGCTCGGACGCTCTCTCTCTCCTGCATCTCCTGCCGACCTCAGCACATCCTTTTGGAGCATCGGGATCTGTGAGCAGCGTGTCCCCTCTGCCCTTTCCCATCTGGACACAGACGCCATTCCCCGCAGCGCCCCTCCAGCCACGTGGGATCACCGCTTCTCCTCCGTGGGATCACCGCTTCTCCTCCCTGCTCACCGGGGCTGGCAGGCAGCGCCAGAACGGTAACTGCACCACAAAGGAAAGGTGTCCACAACCAGAACTGTTCGCTGGGTTTTCTGCTCTGTTGTTGTTGATCTTGCAGTTATTGTTGTTGTGTTTAAAGAACTGTTATTCCTACCCCCATATCTTTGCCTGAGAGCCCTTTAATTTCAAAATCATAGTAAAGTGAAATGGGGGGGGTTATACTCTGCTTTTCAAACGAGGCCCCTGTCTCTTAGCAAATACCTGTCTTTCAAACCAAGACACTTAAGTCTGCCGAGTCCATTGCTAAGCCATGTCTCTAAGTGCCGCATCTTTTAAATACCTCCACAGTTGGTCACTCAGCCACTTCCTTGAGTAGTCTTGTTCCAATGTCTGACAACCCTCATGGTGAAGAAGTTTTTCCTAATACCCAATGTAGACCTTTCCTGGTGCAACTTTAGACCTTTTCCTTTCATTCTGCCACTTGTTACCTGGGAGAAGAGACCCACCCCAGCACACTACAACCTCCTTTCAGATAGCTGTAGAGAGTGATGAGGTCACCCCTGAGCCCACTGCTTTTCTCCTGGCTAAAATTCCCAACTCCCTAAGTTGACTGAATCCACATCTGACTGACTTGTGCTCTTCAGGACTCCATTTATGCTGCTTGACAGCAGCTGGCAGTAGAAGGCTCTAAGAAACAGGATTTAGAATGGCAGTAAGAGAATTTCATAAGAACGGGATTAATCCCTAGATTTTAGATTGCCTTTAAGAACAGCATTAGAGAGAGAATATTTTAAAAATAAAGAAACATTTTCACTCAGTTGGGGAAGCCTTATGAGGAGTGGCTGAGGTTACTTTGTTCAGCCTGGAGAAGAGAGTGAGGGGTGACCTCATTGTAGGCTTCAAAATCTGCATATGAAGGGAAGCAGAGGGGCAGACATGAATCTCTTCGCTCTCATCACCAGTGAGAGAATGGACTGAAGTTGTGCCAGAGGAGGTTTAGGTTGGGTATTAGGAAAAGACTCTTCACTCAGAGGATGGTTGGGCACTAGAACAGGCTCCCCAGGGAAATGGTCACATGCCAAGCCTGGCAGAGTTCACATAGAGTTTGGACAATGCTCTCAGGCACATGGTGTGACTCTTGGGGAATCCTGTGCAGGGCCAGCAGTTGGACTCAGTGATTCTTGTCAATGATTCTTGAGTCTCTTCCAACTCAGGATGTGCTATGATTCTCTATTTGTAGAAGTGATTCTGAATGTTAATGTGATACAAAGCATAGGTTTCTTTTAAATTTTATATAGAGAAAGAACAAAATGTTTTCTGAGGAGTTGAATATTAAATGTAATATGTGAAGTGATTCCTATGAAGAGGACTGTGTCGACGGGCCAGCCTCAGTGTTTCAGCAAGGCAGACTGTTTAGGGAAAAAAAATCTTACATAATTTGTTTACACTATTAATATGTTTATTTTCTGTTTGCATAAGCAAATCAGTCTTGAATGCATGGTATATTCAGTAACGTAGCACTTGTGTAATCATTTGATGATCATTTGATGCTAAGTCCACAAATTACGTACACTGCTGACAAGAGAGAGCTTTTGAATAAACTATTGCTGCTGCCTATATATGATAGTGATATGCTATAATAAATATTGTTTTCTATGTAGATTTATGATATATTATTCATTTTCCCCGTCTACTGCAATTTTCTACAGAAAGGCTCTTCAGAAATTCACAGGTTGGCTGTGAGCTACAAGGAAGTATTTTTTCAAAGAGCGAAATGGAAAGACTTTATAATTAGATCCTTTCAACAAAAGACTGGTAAATCTTTGATAATAATTTTGCTAATAGGCTTGTTTTTTTACCCACAAACATACCTCCTTTCTATATAAAGCCTACTGTAATTTAAAGGAGGAACTACTGAATTTATGCATCATTTAATATATTTTAAATCTGCTTTTTATGTACAACTCAAGACCCCAGGCAGACTGGACTGCTGAAATAAAGAGTGAAAAATGCAAAGACGGGGCAATTCCTATAAATGCATTAGGGAAGTGAGCAGTATGACATTGGTATTCTTGTTTGATATGGTTTTTCTTCTTTTTGCATCGTCAAAGACTGTTAGGCAGTTAAGCCCTCTAGATCTACAGACAGCAAAGGTGGGAATTCATCAGTTAAAAGCTTGTCTGAAAATCTAAAATGCAGTTCTTTGTAAGGCTGACATATGGGGAGAATAAGGCAGAAATGAGGAAGGAACAGCTGCCCTAGGGATAACTTAATTTCTGGGTGATTACTAAATAGGAATTTGAAGACTGTGTTGTAGGGTTAGAGAAAAAGAGCCATGGCCCAGTTAACAGATTGAATTTGGGAAGATCTAATACTCAGATGCTTAAAGAGGAACCTTTTTGTAATTGTAGGTTCAAACCCTACAGTTTACAAGGGTAAAACTCTCAAAAACTCATAAGTAATTTGGGAACTCAGTTTCCATTTTGAATGAAGATTCCTAGGTAATTTCTGAAAAAGGTTCTGAATCACTTTTCAAGATTTTGTCCTCAGCTTTTTTATGCATTAATTGTTCCAAATTGAGGAAATGGATGTTCAACTTTAGGAAGTGGTTAAATTCTACTGGTGATAATCTGGTGATGATGTCATTTTTATAGCTATATTCCTGAACATGACTTCATTGTGATATTGACTAAGAGTAGGTTTTGGTATGGTGGGGATCTGGTTAAGATTTTACAGTAAGAAGCATGAGTCAGTACTTTTAAGCTCAGAATGGCATCTCTTTCTTACTCCCTTCCATGAGCCAGTAGAGTTGGCATTGGATGGACTTAATCTACTTACTTTGTCGATGAAATAAAGGTTGTTAACAACTGAACTGTAATGCAACCACATGTGTTGTCAAGAGAAAGGGATAAGAATAAAGATGTTGTGAAGAATATATGCCTTTTGCAGCCTATACAAATCTAAATCCATAAATCCTTCCTCAAAACACAGGTTGAATTCCTGTCTGCCCTCCCTTTGCCTTGTTCTTGCTGCCTCTGTTCCTTTTACAGCAACAGGTTTCTGTAATAACAGTTTCATTGAAGTACATGAAGCTGATGTGGGGCATATGGTTAATCAGTGGTAAATCAGGGATGCAAATTGTGAACAGCATTCATTGTGAAGGAATGGGAATGGATAAACGTATCATGCATGCAGAAAATCAAAACAGGATTGGATTAATCAGCACAGCATGTATTAGGAGGAGGCCAGGGCAAGCCCTATTCATTTGAATTTCAGCATGTCACAGCTCTCCAAGCCAGAGTGTCAGTAATTAAATCAAAAAATCAATGTTAATGCTCAGCTGGGTCACACAGCTCAAATCAGAAGATAATCAGGAAGTGCTGGAAAATTGAAGGTTTCATACAAATATTCTCTGGGCTGTACTGCACTTCACTGATGTTCTTGAGTACTATTTTTTCAGAACAAGTTTTATATGGCAGTGTGATGCAATTAGAGCTTTTTCACACTTACCCAGGACAGGTGTCATTATGCTTATTTATGAGTAACAACAGTAGAATAGAATAGAATAGAATAGAATAGAATAGAATAGAATAGAATAGAATAGAATAGAATAGAGAAGGAGTATGGTGCTGTAGCATGCATGAAGTGTTTCATCATGCATGGATTGCACGTTTTCAAGCTAGAAAAAGATGACACATTGGTATCTCAATTTCTGGCCAGCTCTCAGAGCTTGTAAGACTTGTGGCTTTTAGAATGATATGGATGTCCAAGCAACTCTGAAAGAAGTTTATGTCACACCATGGTCGTGCTTTAGGAGTTGCATGACCTATATCATACTTAGGATGAAAAGAAAATTAGCATCTTCTTACAGATACTGATCCTCTGTGAGCAGGATCACATGGGGTATTTATGGCACCAGGGGATGATGATGGTGATGTCATTAACATCTGTTAATGATTAATGGCCTATTGGAATGAGTCCAGAGGGGGCTGCAAAGATGATGAGAGGGTTGGAGCACCTCTGCAAGCTGAGAGAAGAGAAGACTCTGGGGAGCCTTCAGTACCTAAATGAGGCCTACAGGAGAGCAGGAGAGGGACTTTTTACAAGGGTATGTAGTGGTAAGGCAAGGGGAAATCGCTTTAAACTGAAAGAAGATGGGTTTAGATTAGATATAAGGAAGAAATTATTTACTATGAGGATGGTGGGGTTCTGGAACTGGTTATTCAGAGAAGTTGTAGATTCACCATGCCTGGAGGTATTCAAAGCTGGGTTGGATGGGGCTTTGAGCACCCTAATATACTGGAAGGTGTCCCTGTCCACAGCAGGGTGGTTGGAACTAGAAGATCTTTAAGGTCACTTCAACCCAAGCTGTTCTGTGAGTCTTTGATGATAACAAAAATGTTCTTTACTCACATTTCTATAATGATTTCAATATCAGTGAGAATTATTTTATCAAGAAAGGTTCTTCATGCAAGGGAGTCTTCTTTGGGAAGACCTATGAACTGGAGAAGCAGTAATTTCTACCAGGCTAGTTTAGAGATCTGTCTCACTAGCCCCAAAGCAGGACACTACTGGATTTTGTCTTCTAAGGTCCTGGCTCCATATAATGTGCACACACAAACTTCCTGCAAAATGGGTACATTATTTTGCTGCTCAGTTGGGGATTTTTCAGGCTAGATTTCTGGCTCTACATATAGATTATGAACTGAAAAGTTAGAAAAAGTACACAGCAGTTGGGTTTGTGTTTGGAGATTTAAGTCAGCTTAAATAAAGCAGTTCCTAGTACTGTCTCCCTCCTTTCAGCATGTCTGGCAGTGATGAGCTGAATGCTGTGCTCCTGTTATGGCAAAGGCATGTAGTAACAGCCCTTGGGAAACCATCAGGGTCAATGTTGTCACTGGCTATTCCTAGGATGGGGAAGGCTCCTTCTGTCTGAGTGGCACAAGGCTGCCACATGTTATCAGTAAGAAGGTAATAGAGGTCTGCTAATCAAGCATCTTTCCATAGCTTGGAAAATGTGATCTGGAACTATATGGAGGTGGACTGTCCATGTGAAAAATCTAGACACAGATTTTAGCCAATCTGAAGTGCTCAGGGTGTTCATGGTTGCAGTTTTGCAGCAGGATCCTTCAAAGATCCTGAATAAAAATTGCAACAAATAGACATTTGCCAGTATTAACAACAAGAATAATACCAAATCTATCCCGTTTTCAGACAGTACAGAAATTATATTTCAAATTATGTTGTAAGCAACTTCTGAATTTAGCTTTCAGTGGCTGCAGCAGAAATGTTGTGAGTGCCCTCTGTTCTGATCCATTCTTTCACCCACTCATCAACTCAGCTGTGAAAAATTGCCAAAGGCTTGTGTTGAACCTTTTCTCAAATTCAGTTATTTGAAAGGCAGAAGCATCAGAGTTGGCAGGAGCCTGGAATGCTCTCAGTCAGGATGTGCCTCTCTTAGAACCACACCCTGGAATATCAAGGCAGCCTGAGAAGCGACCTGCATGTGTTTCAGGGCAGCCTGGTGGTATAAGTGTCTGAGGCTGGGGGGCTTGTGACCCACTCTGTCTGATGGTGGCTGTGCTAGTTGGCTATACTGAACAAGCGTAGAGCAGTCCATGACTTCTGAAAGGACTGCAGCAAGCCTTTTTGCTTCTTGATGGTGTTTTACTGATGCCCTAGGATAAGGAAAATGAAAGACTAAATGAGAAGCCTAAATGAGAAGCCTAAATAAAGCACCAGTGAAGTGATTATTTTGGCCTCTGGGCAGGTGATGGTAGATCCTTTCTATAGAGGAAGAACAGTGATGTGATGTGAAACGAAAAGGAGAATCTTGTTCTGTAAAATCTTGTCCTCCAGCTGAACCTGGAGGATGTGATCAGCTGCCAAAATTGCCAGAAGCTGCAAGTGTATCTGACTAGTTAACTCCCACAGACCTTACATATTTCCTACAAATCAAACAGTTCTCATAACCAGATGCTTTTTTTTTACTTTCCCTT
>VZTT01073447.1:3749-14736 GCA_013400855.1 Buphagus erythrorhynchus
TACATATATCTATGATGTCATAAAAAGCAAGAATGCACTGCAACACTCAGATCTGCAGATATTTCAGACATCAGTTATTTCAGCAGCTGTACTATGTCCCTCACTAGCACTGTGTGTCAAAATGTCAATAACCTCAGCTGCAATTCTGCTTTTCTGCTGGGATTTGTCCTTCTTATCCTTTGAGGTTCATAAAAACAATTCTGAGGTTTAGTGGCATCACGAATATCTAGATATTCCCTTAAAAATAATTGTGGCAAAGCCTCTGACTGGACACAAGACTTCCTGACATGTTTTCCTTTCTAGAAGTAACTTCTTAAGAAAAATATTTTCCTCCCTTTTCATATACTTCAAAACTTTTCTTTATACAGTCTCAGAATGCTCTGAAAAATTGCTTACATTGAAATCCAGGTGTGCCTTCCACAAAAATAATTCTGAATTGACAGGATAATTCAAACTGGATGGATTAAGTATAATATGCTATTGTCTGAAAATCCTTGTCCTATTATCGAAGCCACTGCATGAAAGTCCAGCAAAATATTGGACATGTTAGGGAGCAGGAATCATCTCTAGGTATCAATATTAAAAAGTCTTTCTCTACTATCTGCTAAACAAACACGTTAGTAACAATGTATCCGGAGAAAGGATACAGCTGATGCAATTAATGTTTTTGCTGAGCCATCTCAGACTCATTTTCTATAGTATTCCTTCCACCTCCAAAGAAATAAAGGTACTTCATTAATCAAAATATTCACTGCTGTTTTTCCCTTGGAAATTTCTGAAGTTGAATTAAAAGTCAAATGTGACAGGATCCTGAACAAAGCTAAAATTTATCTGGAAAACAAAAGGTTTTTAACCTCGACATAGATCCATCTAGCAGTTGTAAAGCTCTTTACACAGAATGAAACTGAATTAATTCAGGGTCTACCACTCACTAGTGAAATTTCAGGTTCCTGATACCTTTGAAAAGTCAGCTATACGTGTAATGCTTTTCATCAACTATAACAGACTCACACATGGTATCCTTCAGACAAATTTCCTTAATTGTTTGTAACAGTAATTAAATAGCAACCTGAAAATTAAATTACATCTTCAGCTGTAGGAATATTTCAGTCAAAATGATTAGCCTTTTCCTGTTCATGAATGGCTTGAGCACCAACGACTTCTGCATATGTGTCTAATTCAGGAGCACTTACCACACAATTATGCGGACAAATTCCATCTTAGGGATGGACGAGTCAGTCACAATTGTCATGTATGTCGTGCTAGCTTCCTAATGATTATGGTGTGGAGAAGGAGATGTGTCAGTGGGAACAAAAACAGAATAAATTTTCTTCTGATGCGAATTCCATGGATAAATATTTGTAGCAAAAATTTCAATTTGCTAAAACTTTCCACAAGAAAAAAAAAAAAGAAATTTTACAATCTGGTACAGTTACTAGTATGGAAAGAAAACATTAAATGCAAAGACTTGACTAAAATCATTGGTGTGCAATGCAATATGCAGCAAACATGGTTATTCATCTCTTGTTCCCTGCAGATGCTAACAGCTGAGGCACAATGTTCACTCACCTGGGAAGAAAATAGTTTTCAAATCCTCCTGGGCATAGGAAATTCCATCTAAAGACAGTCTATTCTGTATAAAAGAGTACTAAAAACTTTAGGATAAAACCATCAAAAAATAACTGTGGTTCTATCCCTTGTTACTTAACACTAACTACTCTAGAGACTATGAGTTAATTTATGTTAAGTTAATAGACTTGAGACTACATGGGACCAATTTCATGTTTTGCTTGGATTTCTGGTTTGACTTCAAACTGTTTATGTAGCATCTCCTACTCATCCAAAAGTTCCATGATTTCCAAAGCCTTTGTTGAGTAAACACGTCACTCAACCTCTACAAAATCCTTAAGTAGCAACTTTGATTCCACTTGAAGGACTAGTTTTACCTTCAGATAGACAAGCTGATACTTAAATTAACCACCAGAGCTGCTGAAAACATCTTTTGGTGCTGCCTAAAAACACCTGAACTCTCATTTATCAGGAGAATATCAGTAAGGAGAGGATTTCAAGGTCTCCAATTCAATCTATCAACTTTTATAGGCAATTTTTTAGAGCAGGTTCTGAAATGTAGTTCTTTCTTCATTAAAGTATTCTGCCTGCCCACCCATTCACATATTTCTCTCTTTCCTTTCCATTCTACTTTGGTGCATGAAACAAGGAAAGTGATATGTAATGGAGCTACTTTATAAATCATGGTTGAATATACAATCCTTATGCATCTGACAGCTGATAATTATGGCACTATCCATAATGATGGAGATGTGGGACTGGGTTCTCTATTCAAGACATCTCTGACCTCCTCACTTCTTCAGGGTTCTTTAAATGCTGGTTCTCTCACTCTCACAAGGGGAGACAGTCTTTTTTACAGCAACAAATTTAACCAATGGACCCCAGAAACATTTCATCTGCTTACAGTTTTGAATCCTTAGGTACCCAGTTCCACAGGCATTTTTGGCACTCTAGGGAAAGCTGCCTGCTCATACTACTATAACTACATCCTTGGGGTGAATGTAACTCCTAGTCTTACTAACTTTGTTTTGTTCCACCTAAGCTGTGTCTTTTCCTCTGAAGAGATGCCTTTTTCTCTCTCCCCCAATTATAAAGGGAGTTAAAATTGGCAAAACTTTTAAATTTTCTATATCAGTTGGATTCCAGGAGTTTGGTGGGATAAAACCTGGCCATTGTGGTTTGTTTATCAATTTGTACAAGCACTTTATAACAGGTGGTTATGACACCTGTAGGTTTTAAGTAGGCATGGGACACTATTTTAAGTAGGCATGGAACAGGGCTTACTTAATAAATCTGAGATAAAACTATCCAGTTATTTTGTGAATATAATCCATGCCAAGCACAGGTTCAGCTTTGACTTTGAAAAGGTTTTACAAAGAGAAAAAACAGTTAGCTGGAAATTTTAATGTAAACAATCATCTTTATCGTTGGCATAAGAATAGCTCTACTTTGCCAGGACATCATTACAAACCAAATAAGCCCAAGATTGCTCACCTGGAGTCTGAATCAGAAAATCTTCTGCTGACCCAGGTCTTTCAAAATTTGGCAGGAAAAGATAAAGGACAGCCTACAGGCATTCACATTTTGAAACAATATAATGAAAAAGTCTAAGGGGCCTGGTTTTCCCCAAGAGGTGTTGATCCATTGTGATCCATGTAAAAAAAATTATACCATTTAAAGTCTTATTTAAAAGGCTTTTCATTAAAGATGATGCTGGAAGAAGAGAATAGCATGGATAATCTTATTTCACCTTAGATCTGGGGGACCCAAGTAGTATAGCATCAAATAGGACTCTGACCCAAGAGCAGCAAGCCATGCAACCCTCTTCATAGTAGATATTCTATAATTTTGGTCATTCAAACTACTTTCTTGTGAGGAAACAACTCTGTACAGTCAAATATAAAAGGTGTCCCCACAAGAACTTCCTGATTCACTGTTATATAAAGGCAAGGTCAAGCAGGATGTATAATCACTAGTGCTGAGCAGAAGCTGCATGAGGGCTGTCCTTTCTTGGTGAGCAGGTTGAGCTTGACCCATGGCACAGTGCAGCACAGCAGGGCTTGAGCCATGGCTCAAGTTGTCTGTGCTCTGCATCACTCACTCCTCCAGGCACAGGGTTCTGCCAGGCAGCATCACTACAGCCTGTACTCTGAGGATCAAAAACAAGGCAAATAAGGTGATCTCAGGAAGGTATTAGAACAGGAATTTGGAAATGAAGGCCTGCTTGTATGTTGCAACACTGCTGTTCATTCAGTCCTCAAGTGTTACATGACTTACTGGCAAGCAAGTACTTGATGAGTCCTTATAAAAAATATGATCTGGCTGCTAAAAATAGCATATAACTGAACTCTGAAGAGTATTTGTTTTCTTAGTGACAATAGTTTTCCAGTGATAATGTTGAAATACATTTGTTGACAGGAGATTTAACATTCTGAATAAGTATATAGCCATGTCTAGTTTTTCTCCTACTCATTTGCGTATATTTGTAATCTTCTAGAGAGTTTGTTAATGCATAGCTCCCAAGTAAACAGTTAGTCTGTAAAAGCATAATTTTCCATGGAATTTTAACAGTTCTATTTCTATAAAAGAGTTCTAAAAAGAACTCACTGAAAGCATACATTGTATTGGTCTCTTGAGTGAAATGAAGTTTATCTTTGTTATAATCTTTACTATGAGTCCACTTCGCTGGAACTGATGTCTATTTTTCACTCTGGTTTCATCTCCTAGAACAAAGTTATCACCCTAATGTAGGTTTATCTTTTCTGACTGTGTCCCTGGTTACATCTCTACATGGAAATTTCAGTACTTCTCTATTTGAGTATTTCTTCTTCTCCATGTCTTCCTTGCAGTTTTGTGACTTAGCTCAAATTTTCTCTTTTCTGCACTTTCATGTTATAATGTATTTAATTACCTGGATTGTAAAATGTGTAGGTACAAAAAATTATCTTTGAAAAATAAAAATAACAAATGCAACAAAGACAAAATATAAGTCATAAGTCATAACATCTGAAAGATTAAACTTAGGAAGTAAATTCATGTGCCACCCACCATCAGCAAACACAAAGGCGCATGGAAAGAAACACTTGCATATCTGCCAATTTTCTTTAGTTAATGCTAAATTGCTCTCTTTTATCTAAACATTCTCTGTATATTGTGAGCAAAGATTTTATGCCTATGTAATGTTCACATAATGAGTTAAAGCTGTTCAATAACTAGAAGGCAATTATGGTATAAGCAAGAATAGATTTTTCTAGTTCTTTAGAAATGTATATGAGTGAAATAACAATTGTTGAGTGATAAATAGTACAGTAGGACCAATACGCTGATATTTGAAACAAAATCTTCTTTGACACAAAAGTATTAGATTTATTAAAAAATTGAATGCTTTTCAGTCATATTTTTTCTCTTGATTTATCTGGGGGAATTATCAAATTCAAATTCAATAGTTTCTCAACAGAATATATCAATTCTAAGAAGTATCACAGGTTCATCCAACATTTGTACGCAATGTATTTTACAATTTAAGTTTTTCTCATTAATAACATGATAGACTCAACTGAAATAAGAAAACTTTTGTCTCTTGAAATACCTGAAAACAATGCAGGTGTTACAAACATTTTGCCCATAACTAAGCTTTAAATAATCAGTAGTAATGAAAATTAAATACATTTACTACAGATGTATGTTAATATAAGTGAAAGAACTATGACTCAGATGGGCCAAGAGATTAGGATTTTAAATTGTTTTTTCTTTTCCTTTTTGCATATGTCTAAATATAGAATTATAATTGTTTATAAATATATGAGTATGCATTTGTGGTCATGATTAAAATGGAATTTATATGTTTCTCAGAAGAAAATGTTCTAAAAGAATGGCTATAAAATAGCAGTCTACTCTGACATCAGTAACATCATGATATTACAAATTTTTCTTGCTCATTAATTCATTTTAGCCAAAGAAGTAACATTCTTAGGTTGGTACGTGTTCTTCCAACCACTTCTGCACTTGATCTATGTGGTGGGTTGACCCTGTCTGGATGTCAGGTGCCCACCAAAGCTGTTATATCCTTCACTTCCTAAGCAGGGAATGGAAGAGAAAATACAACCAAAATCTATTGAGCCAAGATAAGGACAGGGGGAGTATAACTCACATTATCATCACATGTAAACCAGACTCAGCTCAGGGAAATAAATATTATCTATTAGCAACCAAATCTGAGCAGGGTAATAAGAAATAAAACCAAATCTTCAAACACCTCACTGTCATCCCTCCCTTCTTTTCCTGGCTCAACTTCATTCTCAATTTCTCTATCCCCTCCCCTCTAGTGGTGCAGGGGGACAGAGAATGGGAGTTGAGATCAGTTCATCACACATCATCTGCCACACCTTTCTCTCCATACTCTTTGCCTGTCCCAGCATGGAGTCCCTGTTCTGGGAGACAGTTTTTCACCAGCTGCTCCAGCACAGGTCATTCCCATGGGTTCCCAGGTCTGAGCAGCCAACCTGCTCCAGCATGGGCTATACTCTCTATGGGTCTGCAGCCCTGGTAGGAACCTGCTCCAGGGTAGGCTTTCCCACAGGGACACAGCCTTTTTTGGAAGCTTCCTCTTGCTCTGCTGTGGGGTCCTCTGAAGCCTGCAGGTGCACCTCTGCTGCATCATGGACCTGCATGGGCTGCAGGGGCACAGCTGCCTTAGCACAGCCTTCACCACGGGCTGCAGGGGAACCTCTGCCTGGGACCAGGAGCACCTCCTCCCCCTCCTTCTTCCCTGACCTTGGTGTCTGCAGGGCTGTTTCTTACATATCCTCACTCCTCTTGCCAGCAGCTGTTGCCCAGCAATCTTTATTCCCTTCTTAAACATGTTATCCCAGAGACACTACTGGTATCACTGATGTGCTTGGCCTTTCCCAGTGTTGGTTCTGTCTTAGAGTTAGCTGGCATGATCTCCATCAGACACAGGGCAGGCTCCCCACACAAGGCACCCCATAGCCTGCTCTCCCTCCGACCCCAATCTGGCCACACAAATGCAATATAATCTGAAACATGATCTGCTTTTCGGTTTCCTCCAGAGAAAAAGAAAAATTCACACAGTCTGAAGATCAGGGGATGAGGTCAAGTGCAAGACTATAGACAGCAAGAGAAGCAGATGCAAAAGCACAGAATTCCCTTTTCAAAGAATTAGTCCTTAATAAATTCAATATTTGGGCATTCGCAGAAAAAATAAAAAAAATAAATAAAAAAAAAAAAGTGGATTGGTTTTCTCATCTTCAGAATTTCTTTGTGCTTCATTTGCAAGATGTTTTGGAGAAACATCACATGGAGAAAATCTAGTAAAAGGGATATTTGACATAAAATACATGCCACTAACAGGCTAAGCTGCTTTTTAAAATTGATGTATAAAACACTACTTAACGCTGTAATATGAATTCTGCTGTCTTATCTCAATTTCATTTTTTTCTCAAAGCAACTGAGTCATTGCTTCTTATAGAGTTTTATTTATCCCAAAATGACAAATGTACACCTAAATTTCAGAAGTGTAACCAGAATGACTAACTTGGTCAAATGGAATCTCCCTTCAGTAGCAACCTTCGTAATAAAATTCTCTCCACTCAAAATTCTTGGCTCTGACCTGGCAAAATGCAAGCAAATTTATACCAAGGGACAGTTCACTGTTGGATGCACTGGAAAATACATCTGCTACTTAAAAAACAGAGTATGTACTTAGCACTTAAGAGTCAAAATCTCATTTGTCTGTTAGGGCCTACTCCCACTGGAATCGCAAGAAAATCCAGGCTTATGTTAACACACATACATTTGATCAATATTTGTAAAATAAATTTAACTATTGATAAAGCAAAATGAGCCATGAGATGAGGCCAGTTTATCAGGTCAACAATGGGAATGAAAATAGCATGAAAGCTAGAAAACTATTTTCGTATTTTCAGTGCCTTTTCATATTTTCAGTAAAACCTCATGGGAGTCAAAACGATAGGGTCAATGGAAATAAAACCTCATGGGAGTGAAAACAATAGTGTCAATGGAAATTGGAAATTATATTTTTAAACAAGTAAGTGCCAACTTGTTGCCAATTATTTACAGTAGATGATTTTCCACTTCACGCTGGTATTTTTCTGCAATACTGCTGAAGTTGAATTGCTTTGGACAAGCACTGCATTAATTGTCAGAATGGTTATATGTCACAATGAGGAAAAGCTGAGAAAAGAAAATGGTGTCCTAAACTCCCCCTCTTAAATATCAGCTTTATTGTCCCCAAAAAAGTCATTTTACTATTATACCTTTTCCCACCTTCCTAAAATATTCAGTTTCAGTGGAGAAACTGTGGTGCTGAAGCATATTGATAAAAATCTAACTAGAATGTTCTACCTTGATGGCTCAACACTCTTCTACATGGTATAACAAACATTTCCAAGTAATAGATACAGTATATCATAATGTATTTATTAGTATGGCCATGGTGTTACTGTGCATCTTATTTATACGTACTTCTAAAAAAGGAAAAAAAGTCTCTAGAGTTGTTTACTATTCCCTTTCCCAAGATATTCTTTCTTTTAGAGTATGTATCTTCATATTTTCTCCACTCTTTGCAAGGGCATTTTAGAAAGTAGCGACACTTAGAAAGTAAGAAGAGGTGTTAAGGTAACTCATTACAGTGACAGAAATTATGACTTAACCAATTCACTGTTGTAGAATTCAAAAGAAGATCAGTATTAAATTCTTCACTGTTTAATACCTATTTTGTAACTTACTTTACCCATTTTCATATCATGCATTTTGGTTTCATCATCTTTTCCTTGCTCCATTGGATGCAGTTCTCCACTGTACCAAAACTCAAAATTGGCAATGAGACTGAAAATGCAAAGCTTTTCCTTCACTGTTCTTACTTTAAAAATTAATTTTAATATTTATCACAGATCTAATTGGTGCTAATATTTCTTCACGATAGAACAATCATCACACGAAGATTATTATGTTATCTAAATAAAAGTGAATATCATGAAAATGTGGTAAATCATAGCCTTGTAATGAAGATGTGAGCCAGTATGGGCTCTGAAGAATCTGAAAATTTAATCCTTCAAGTAGAGGACAGTGGAAGATAAGATGTTTCTTTCCAGGGTGGACAAAATATTTCTTATGTTTACGGTGGGGTCCACTTGGAGAATTCTGTGATCATTCTTAAAAGTTCATTAGAACTGATAAAACTCTGCCATCACATTTTGGATGTAGAGCTGTGTAATTTCAACAATTTTACTCTACATTTAGCTGTTTCTGATACAGTAATAACTTTACCATTATCCATGCAATGTAGCAAAAAAAAAAAGAGTGAATATTTAATAGAAAATGTGATGATGAATCTAATGTCATGGTGATGAATTAGATATTTTCCTCTTCAAATTGCAGAAATAAGAGGAGGAGGAGGAGTGATTGTTGGGTAGGAGAGTTATATAAAGTTTTGTAAAACCAGTTATCTAAAAGAATGGTCTGTAATATTCACTGGGGTTTTTTTTTTTTTTTTTAGTTAATATTCAGCCTCAGCTCAATTTTTTTTTCCTTTTTATTGCTAAGAATAAGCAAATTTGAGGGGTTTTTACTTTGTTTCTAATTTTGCTTTGAAGAATGACTTCTGCAGAAACTTTGTGTTATAGAGTTTCCATAGAAACCAGGAGAGTAGATACAAAAATCTTTGAAAAAATTCAGAAGAGGACAGGAGTTGAACAAAACCTTGAACCTGAGTACTGGAAGAGGATCCAAAACCAAGAGAAAACAAAACCTGTGCTAGCCAATATAATCTTTAGTTACCAAACCATAAGAAAAACCTATATATAACAGTAAGTTTCTGTTGGGTACTGACTGTTTTTTCAGCTTTTGAATCCCCATTAATTTCAACTTCACGATATTTAAATTTCTATATCAGTTACAATGATTCAAAAATAATGGGGAAACAAAATAATTGAAATAATGTATTGCCTATAAATGCAGATTTTCATTATACCAATATCTAGTAGCCTCCAGCTTTAAACATCAGTCATGAGCATATGTATTGCTAATTTTACAATAGCTGGAACAGCTGGAATGTTTTGTTGCTACATTTTTAAAGAAGTTGATACATAATATCTGTAAAATTACAGTTGATTTTTTTTCTTTATTGCTTTTTAAGTAAAAGGAAAAGCCATAAACAAAACAAGACACAAATGGGTACCTGACAAATCCTGTCCTGCAGCAATTACATAGTGTATTGACAATATTCATCTGTTGCATCTACAGGCTGTTTTTTTGCCAAGTATTTTATTCTTGAATTCATTTGCTGTTCAAGAATGATGGCAGCAGATGGTCGAGAAGGTAACTTATTCGCTGTTTAATTTGGTTTGTTTATTCTGTGGGTAATTAATTCCATACCTCAGGGCTCGATGTTTGCTCCTGTTCCCACCATTCTCCAAGCCATTGGAGACTGCGTATTGCTCAGGAAGACATTCTGGATTAGGAGAGCTGCTGCTTTTGGTGACACTGAGAAATCTCTCAGCTGCATGGCTAGTGAGTTTTCTTCACACAATTCATTCACTAGATTTTGAGTTACGACATAATATTTCCTTCATCTCATCTTTCTTTTTTTCATCCATTTTGGAGGTGATTGTTTTGCTTTTACTGACTTTGGAAGCACGTAGCTGTGTCTGCTTCTTGGGTAATATGAGTTCATGTGTATTCTGCCTGTACAAGGATCTTAATCTTTTTTCTTCATATAGTCTTGTGGTTTCTCTTGTTCAACTAATATTTTTAAGTTTAAAATACAGTGCTAATATTGTTTGAGATGAGTCGTAAACTGAAAGATAGAGTTTTCTCTTACATCCGTTAAAATTGCTGTCAAAACGCTTAATAACTTCTGTATTCTGAGACCTGAACAAGCATTCAGAATGTCTTTGAAGAATTTGAGTTAATACTTGAATTCCTGAGATCTTAATACTCAGAACTATCTTTTTAAAATTTGTTATACAGCTTTTCTGAAAGTTTTGTGTAGTGATTCATTACTGATAATTACTATTAAACTCATGTGAATTCTAGCCTGAAACCTAACATTTTCTTATCTGATTTAGTTTTACTTCCTTTTGTTTGGTTAAATAACTGACATAAAATACATCATACTGAAAGAAATTTGTATAAATGGAATAGTTTTAAGAAACTAACGGAATGATTAGTTTAATCAAGTGAATAGTATTAAATCAAATAATCTGTGCCTAAATATAACCATATTGGTACAACTGCATATATTCAGCATAATAAATTTTAAATTAAGTACTCTTGACAGTTACTGCATCTGTTGAAACATTTAATAAAAACTAAATTGGTTATGAAATAGGTCAACATTATTCTCAAAGCCACCATACCATGCTTTCTCTAAAATCCA
>VZTT01073460.1:0-10133 GCA_013400855.1 Buphagus erythrorhynchus
TGACACAGAAGAAAAGTATGTTATTCTCTTATTTCTTGTTCTCTTAATTTAGGATTTTCTAAAGTAATACTGATAAGCTGTATTGACATGTAACTCATCTTTCCTACAGGTATATAATGAAGTCATTTAACTTCTATATTTTTCCAAAACCCTTTAACAGAAATTCACCAGATGTCAAGTTTGTCTGTCAGGTTAGTAGAAAAACAGTTTAATTTTATTTGGTGGAAATAAACACACTTCAGCTTAAAAGGTAGAATAATGTAAGTTTCTGGGTTGTTTTTTTGTTTTTTTTTTTTTCCTATAAAATAAATAAGCATAAGTGAAGAGCAATCCCAAAAATGAGCTTTAAGGGACTATCCTTGACTTCAGTTTTTAAATCTTGTTACACATTACATTGTGTGGTTTCTGGAATTTGAGATAACATTCCAAACTTGGCAAGATGATTCTAGGTTTTTTCCCCTTTCTCATTGAACTTCCAGTTTCCTTGCTTTTTTTAATCCTTTATTCTCATCTGCTTATCTCACTTTCACTGCTTCCCAGGCTCTTGCCAACATTTTTCTGGTCTCAGATTTGTTCTCCTGAACTACATTTTGCTTTCTTCAGTTTCCTCTTTCACATAGTTTGTTCTTTCATCTTTATCCCTTACCATATTCATTGTTCTTGTATCTTGTGGAAGTTGAAAATCAATAAGAAAAGTAGCATAGCCTGGACTCTCAGTGGCTTCTTTAGGGTCACAAACTTGGTTGTTCTTGGCTTTGGACTTTGTATAATTTCTTAAAAAGCGTGAAAATAACTTAACTGATATTTTATGCCACAGCCACTTTTGCCAATTGTAAAGCCTTTTTCTCTTGTTGCAGAGTTCAAGTATAGATTTTTTAGCAAACCAAGGATTTGATTTTAATAAAGTTTTTCGCAACGGTGAGTGGTTTTGGTCTTTTTTCAATTTCTTTCAATGTCTGCAAAATTTATTACACCTTTCATTGTTTTCTGCAAAAAGAAAAAAGGCTGCCATCCATGGTACTGTCTTAACATGTAATGAAGTTCTTGAATTATTCTTATCCAGTCTACTGTTGTGCTGATGGTAACTCCCTTTCCAAGAATTCATTGCGTAGTTCAGCAGAACAGAATTCCCACTAACATGAGAGCTTGGTTGTTTTTTTCTGTATGGAGGCAAAGCATGAATAGAGAGAGTAACAAGATGTGGAGCTGTGTAATACATCAGTAGCAGTGTCTAGGAAAGGGATCCCAGTGCACTGTGGTTGGGGCTGCTGCAGTCTGTGACTCGTGATGCAGAGCAAGGAGAGAAGTGCTCAGTACTGCTGTGGTTGTGATCTGTGGCTCTGCAGTGCTGGGGCTCGTGCCTCGTGCAGAGCAGGCTCTGTAGTGCTGTGGTACCAGCTAACCTGGCACGTGCTGGGAGGCTGGACAGACACACACCTACAGCAGTTCACTGAAAGGGAAGGGTTTGCTTTCAGCCTGCAGGAAAATGCTTGAATCCCTATGCATCCCTAATTTGTCTCTAATTATTACAAGCTTTTACTTTTTTTGTTAGGAATTCCATATTTAAATCAGGAAGAAGAGAGACAGCTAAGGGAACAGTATGATGAAAAACGTTCTCAAGCCAATGGTGCAGGATCTCTGTCATACATTTCTCCTAATTCCACAAAGTGCCCTGTAACAATTCCTGAAGATCAGAAAAAATTTGTTGAGAAAGTAGTGTAAGTACCACTGTTTAATATCCTCTGATGTTGTTAAAACTAAAATGTTAACAGTAGTGGTATTTCCATATATTGAAGCCATTGCTATTAATTCACTGCTTGTAAAATGCTGCTCTTTTTGTTATGAAGCATTTTCTTGTCTTTTGGAGAGAGCTGTAAACTTCCAAAAAACAAAATAGTATATCTAGAAGCATACAATCTGTTTCTTCCAGGGAACAGATAGAAGACTTACTAAAGAATGAAGAAAGTGAAAGTTTGGAACTGGAGCCATGTACAGGGTCAGTTTCTGAAATTGCATCTCTTCTAAACTTTTTTTTTTTTTTTTATTTTGTTCATACAGAATTAGGGGAGTGACAGGGAAGAATAGGTTTACTTGGATTAACTGAAGCAAAGTTACATTTGACTAATTTTTGAATGTTGAGAAAACGTGGTGATGTATACGGGTGTTGTAATTTATTTTGAGCTGTAACTTCTGCATGTAGTGGCAAAATATTTAAGTATAGCCAAAAAATGTCTTGTATGTGGGAGCTGCCTTTTGTTACTGCTGAAGTGATCTGTAAGCCTTGGAGATGCATTGGATAAGGTACCATCACTGTATCTGTATGGAGTGATCATGACTACAGAATACTCTCTGATGAGAAGATGTGTGGGTAACTGTAAAACATGGTGTAAATGCCTTTACAGTTTGGCAGCTGAATATCAGAATTCAGTAAATCTCTTCCTAGCCTATAGTTCTGCTAGCAGTGACTCTTTCTTTAAAAATCTTTCTACAAATTAACACTTGGAGTCAGCTTAAACTGGGCTTCATTGCTAGGAGACACTCTGTAAAAGGATTATTAGTAACATGACTGTCTTTTGGTTTTAGATTTCAAAGGAAATTAATTTATCAGACCTTGAGCTGGAAGTAAGTTACTGGTAATACTGCCTTACTATATATTTTTAGTACTTTTGATAAGAAATCTGGGTAAGGTCTGATCTACTTAACCTTGGGGTGATTGATTTAGACTTTTTTTTTTCCTCTTAAAAGAAGACTTTTGTAATATTCTGAAGATGAATTACATTAAACTTATTTGTGATGATTAATTTAGATATTGAAGCTTAGTATTTGTTTTATCATACCTTTTTAAAATCTCTGAATAGAAAAGCAGAGCCTAGAATTATGTAACAAATACAGCACGCTAGGTTTTTAGTGAACAGAAAGTGCACGTGCTTATACAGATTGTGGGCTTTATGAGAAAAAATAATTCTGAAGTAGGTAGTGGTATGGGTACAGTTTTCTGTTTGATGCCAAGCATAAGCATTTCTGATAACTTAGTATATTGTGTAAATATATCCCTTAAGGCCTTAGGAGAAACTCTAAGTCTTTAAAGTAAGATTTTCATTGTTCTGAGTGAAGTAGTAAGGTGTGGAAAATATACAAGTATTTTTTTGTATGTTAAGTTAATTCAGTTTTGCAGCACTGAATCAGGCACTCTGTTACTTACACTGGAAGTGGATAAAATAAATCTTCTCTCTAGAAAATGGAATCTCAAGAATTGAGCTCGAGAGCTAATCTGAAAAATAACAGACGTGCTTTCAACAATTTTTCAGTGTCATTTTTTAACATATCTATAGAATATCTAGTTTCATGTAGCATGTAGTTTTGTTTGTCTGACACTTATCCTTGCATCTTCTCTGAGTGGATGGAAGAATGTGTTCTTGAATTGTGTTTTTTAAATATTCAGCAATGTTGCTTTACATGAGTACAGCTGTGTACACTCTGTGAGTGTATTGGAGAGAGAAAGCCAAGCTGTGGAGGTAGCATGGGGCTAGTAGAGCTAATTAAAGCAAAAGAGTGAAGTTATTGATTGCCCTTATGTCCTGACCTCTTCACAGGTCATTTTCTCTGTTGAAGTATTCTCTTGTGCATCAGTGTTTTGGTGCATCCAGGGTTTGTGGCAATGAGGCAGCTTGTAAGTGAGATGGAGGCTCAAAACTGTGTGAGGAGTCAGGGTGGAAAGGACACAACAGTGTTTGGAGCGTGCTCTCCAGTACTCATTTTAGGAGTGGCCAGAGGACAAGGAAACTTGCTGGTTCTGCAGAGGTTGCACAGTTGTGCTTGGTTTATTATAATGAGATTATGAGTGTAATTGCTACTGGTTAATCAGGCAAAGGCAATATTCTCTTAATTTTGCTCTATGGCTCTGTATATGGTGTTATTTTGGAAATTAAATGTGATTGTGGTGGTGTGATGCAACCCTTTAGCAGAGATGATGACATTTGAGTTAATAATTCCTATTAAAATCTACTGCAAGCAGAAAATTCAGGGTTGTTAATAAATCCTCAGTTAAGTGATGTATCGAAGAGATACAGTCTTCAAAGAAGCTGTCTTGGGGCTGCAAGTAAATGAGAGCATTCTCACCAGCATTATTGTTCTGGATTTCTTGAGAGCAAAGATTCTAGATTGTGATGAAATATCTAAATGATGTTTACTGAATATCACCAAAATAAGAAGTTGCAGGTTATACAGCAATAGCATGGGAAATTGTGTAACTACTAGTTACTGTTAGGTAATGTAAAGAGGCCGGTTAAGCTAGCCTATTGTTTCAAATTTTGCATTATTAAAATCAAAAAGAAACTTGTAATAGTTCTTTTACACCTAAGACTTACAGAAATAATGAAACATGAAATTACTGAATTACTATTGTGGTTTCAATATGCTAAATGCCAATATAGCTATTAATATTTACTTTTCATTTGTTTTGATGTAGATATCCAAAAGGTATCCACGTGGAAACTCTAGAGTCAGATAAGGTAACCAGGCCTGTTACCGTCTTTAACATTTGTTCTGTTGAAAGGAAATTGTATTTCTCAATTTCACCGTCTCTCCTGATTTTTAGATCTAACTTGAGCTTTGTTATGCAAATGTAAATCATTTTAAATGGAATACAGTGAACTAATTTCTAAACATTATATCTGACCAACATATGGAGTGTGGGCATGTATTTGTCTCGCTTTGTATTACTTTTTAAACGGATACTAAAAGGTGTTTTAAAATACAGTGGATCTGATGTTGAGTATTAGTGAAAAGCAGGTTGTGATCTTAGAGGAAAAACAGCAGGATTACATGCTGTGTCCTCACTTCCCAGCACAGATCTCTGCTTCAAAATATATTTGAAACAAACTATTTACAAGGAAATGCTGATAACATTTTTTAAGAAGTAGAAAGTGGGTTTAGGAAAAATAAGGTTTGGTGGATGAATCAAATACAGCCTTCTAAAGTAGGCTTCTGGGAGTAGGTGATAATGTGGTGCCTTACAATAGAGACAGTTGTGTTGCCAAGTAACTGCTGCTGAAGTATGACAGTTTTCTTTACAATGTAAATTTACAAAAACTTGCAGCAATCTTAAATCTGAACTTCTCAGAGTCATTCCTCAAACTACATTTTTTGTTTTAGAAGGAGAGATATATTGTAATTACTAAGGTAGATGAAGAGGAACGAAAAAGAAGAGAGCAGCAGAAACAAGCAAAAGAACAGGTAAATAAATTCAATTCCATTTGTTTTTGTGAGAGAGGAAGGGTGAAAATCTCTGACTTCACTCAGCAATGCAAAAATGCAGGACAGGGTTTGGTATTGTTCACCTTTGATTTGCTGTGGCTGGTTGAATTTGATTTTCTAAATTCTACCAGATAACTTAGGCTTTGCAACAGAACAAAAAGAGTTGCAAGGCGCTCTAAAGTTTTTTTAAAATCAGAATTTGTGGAATACTGAATGGGTATTCTGGAGTAGTGACTACCTCCTTACGTGAATCTCTGCTGTCACAGAGTGCCACTTGCTGTCACAAGTGTGGCCTAGTAAGAGGAAACATAAGTTTCTTGCAGAAATTCTTGAGCAAGTTGTTAACATGGTTTGGATTCACAGTCTCTCCTTCTCTTACAAAGCTTGCTTGCTCTTGGTTGTCTGTGTCCTGTCCAATGAATGTGTAATTTCTCAATAGAACCACGCTGTACACTACTGCTGTGGTAACAAGCTGATCAGGAGGTCACACCTGGTGTGTTCAGGCACTCTCACTGTTTATTGGACTTGTATTTTGCTTACTGCGTGATGCAAATTTCAGGAGGTCATAAAACTTGAATTGTGGGAGTTCCTGATCAAACACTTGTGATTTGTGCTTTCATATATCAAGATAGAGTCAGTTTGGGTGGAGCAAATAATACTTCTATGCAGAAAGCCTTTTAAGAGGGAAAGAGATATCTAAAGAGACATTAACTCATGTGGCATCTCTTTTTCCAGAAGACAGGTCAGGAACAATTTACTACTACAGTCAGGTTTTCTGAAGTGTTTTTAGTGAGGGTATTATTACTTGCTTGGACTAGCAGCATTCAGAGCTGAACTAAAGTAACAGTGAATGTTTTTATTGAATTTTAGTTCTGGTTGAATAAAGACATATAGCACAAGGCAGAAATTGCTTCCCTAGACCTGAAAAAGAAAAATCTGTTACAGAACAGTTTGTGCTATAGGCAGAACCCCCCAAATTAATTGAAAGTCAGTTTATACAACTACAGTGTTACATAATGTGAGTCACACATTTTAATGTTTCTCCTTGGTTTTGTTTATATAAATAATGAAGAATATTTCTTCCCCAGTCTGTGTTAGCATGAAAGTACAATCTGATTTAATAAGAATAACAATCAGGATTCAACCTGTTGTATATATAACAATATATGTAACAAGTACAGCTGAAGATATGTAGGTTAATTTTAATACCTTCTGAGCTGATTGCAGTGTCATAGCTGCTGAGCTCTATTGGAGGCCACGTGCTGGCAATGAACTGACTGCAGCTGTTACTGCTCTGGTTGGGGTGAAGTTACCCTTCTTTGTAGCAGCCTGTATTTTGCTGTGCTTTACTTTGTGGCTAAAACACTATACAGCGATACCATCCATGTGTTTTGTCTACTGCTAAACAGCACTTGTACAGTGTCAAGGCTTTCTCTCCCACCCTCCCCCAAAAGCAAGGAGGCTGGAGGGGATGGGCTGTCACAAATCTTACTGTCTGTCTTTAAATTTCGGGTGAGAGGAGTGAGCAAAGGGCAGAGTGGCTGCTTGGCTTCTGGCCAGGGGCAATCCAGGACAGCAGCTTGTGACTGCTTCTTGACAGTGAACTAGAGCTACATGTAAAATGGGAATTCCGTGAGCAGCATCCTGCTTTGACCTTTTGTGTCTTCCAAATATTGACATTTCCTTCATGGTCTGTTCTTGGCTATGTCTGAGATACAGTTTGAGCCAAACTGGGGGCATCTGGCAGCTTGCAGGTACAGTTTTGGCAGTATTTTTATTTATGTCTCACTAATGTCAGAATCTTTGCTTACAGGAAGAATTGAATGATGCTGTGGGATTTTCCAGAGTTGTTCATGCCATTGCTAATTCTGTAAGTTGATGTGATTTTTAACCTACTTTTGTTTGTAAGAAAAAATAAATAATTCAAAGAAAGGATTCTTTTGCTGTTCCATTTTGGAAGAGAAGATGAAATACAACTTTAAGTGACATTTTAAGTTTATATTGATTCATCTTTTACAGTGGTTGAGTGTAGTAGATTAAGTAAGCTCAAACTAAAGAATGACATGAAGAATCTTCCTGTCTGTAGGAGTCAAGAATAGCAATTTCTTAGGGCTCTTGAACTTTGGTGGCTTTTTTTTCTCTGTTCTGAAAACATTGTGGGGTTTTTTTTCCCTTTTTTTTTTCCTAACAGTTAAAGGCTCTCAAAGAAGGATTGTTGTAATGTTAAATGAATCAAAGTTAACATTTAAAAAACTGCTTGAGCTTTTTCAAGGAGCTTGATTTTACAACATCTGGCATGAAAAGTTCTGCACTGTGAGGAGTCAGACCATGCCCTTAGTAACTATTGTGTATTATAACCATAAGGAATATATTGTGTGTTGTTGTATAAGTAAATTAAAAGGTAGTGAACTGAGAAATGCTTTTAGTTCAATCTTAAATAGATTATATTTGGATACCAAGTTGTAAGTAGCTGTTCTAGTGCATCTTCTCAACATATGAAGCTGCTGTGGAAGCCTGTGACAAATGGGTGGGAGTTGAGTAAAGAGGAGTGGCGGCTCTGAGAGAACAGAGGAGTGTGTGGGGCAGGCAGAGAGGAAATGGGGAGGTTTGATGTGCATTTGTTCCCAGATGCCCTTGGCTGGGATGTGGGATAGGGGTTTTCACAGATTCCCTTTGCCACAGCCAGGCCTGGAAGTGTAACAGACATTTATTTGCACAGGGCAAGCTTGTTATTGGGCACAACATGCTGCTGGATGTTATGCACACCATACATCAGTTCTATTGTCCCCTACCTGATGTAAGTAACGTTTTTAGTGTTCAGATGATGAAATAAATGCCTTAATGTATTTGTCTTTTAGTCTTATCTCCACACTTTCTTCTGAATGGAAGATTGGTCAGTCTGTGAAGAAGTATAGAAAAGTATTTTAAAAAAATCTGTTTGTTAATTCTGGGTTACTGCCTTAATGTCGTAAATATTTATGTAGAAAGTTTAGTTAGATTGTTCTCCTTTGCATTTTTGAAATGTTCAAATCAGATAGTAGAATTGGTGGTTTTGCTTATATTAGGTATATTTAACTGACTGACGTGTTATAAGATACTGTTGTGGAGCTTCAGCACAACTACGTGGCGTTTTCCCCTTTGTAGTTTACAAAATGGGAATGTGTGTTTTTAAATACTATAGTACATTAATAAAATGATAAGCAGCTTTGTATAAGGATGATGTTCACTGGGATGAAGAGGTGTAATGTCAGAATAATTAGAGGGAGCACATGTTGACTGCAGCAGGGCAGTCTAACAGTTCATGTCTGGACAATTCAGTTAAACTGAGCAGTGTATTGGCACCAAAAACATTGTCTGAGGAAGCCAAAGATCTCATTGGAAGGATGGCTCACATGACATTGTTATTTGCATTCTTAAAGGGCTTGTAGGTGTTAGGGGAAAGACTTGATCATAAGATCAAGGGAAAAAATAGTTTGGGACCAGTTTGGATGGTGTTGGAATGTAAGCAATTGTCAGTAGTTGCTGTATTTTTGACCCTTGGCAGATCTAAACCTGTAGGCAGTCACTGCATACCTGGAGTGACTGCTTATGTTCATTGAAATACTGAATGCTGGGAACACTGAAGAACTGTTAACTAGGCTGGAATCAGAAGTAACCTGGGGTATAAAATAGGATCAGTTGTTGGCAGTGACAGAACATTTTATTACTAATGAGAGACAAATCAGAAACATGTACTCTGTAGTTGTGTGTAATTGCAGGTGGTGTCTATGCTGGTAAGACGAATACAGCTCCTACAGTGAGAATTCAGTTACTGTAGCTCACTTTTAGAGGCTGTTTGGATAATTGTAGCTACTGCTCTCTGTCCTCCTGAGAGTCTAAGCAGTTCACTGACTTGGATTTTATCTTCTGGTTTAATGTTAAATTAGGACCTAAGTGAGTTCAAGGAAGTAACATCATGTGTCTTTCCTCGGTAAGTTCTTAGTTCAAACTTTTAACCTTTTCAGTGTAGTTTTAGCAAGCTGATATTTTTTTGTCCTAGCCCTGTACCCTGGCTGTTGCTGGAAAAGAAATTGGAATCAAATTAGATAAATACAATTTTTAAAGTTATTTTGAGCAGCTTTTTTTCAGAAAAGCAGCGCTGTTGGTTCACTTCTTGGCAAAAGATGCACCCTTGCTTCTCCCCTGGGTTTTGCATGATGTTTGGTGTTTTGAATCTACACTTCATTTGGAACAAGATTTGTATGTTACTAGTTGTTTGCATCTCTTGCTGTTCCTTGGTTGCTGTCCTTATTTATGCTGAACAAAGCCAAGGAATGTTTTGGCTGTTCCAAATCCAACAGTAATTTTCAGTAGAGTGTATCTGCTCTTTCCCAGCTGATACACTAAAACACTTCTTGAGAATTTGGCAAAATGAGCATTCTTCTTATTCAACCTATTGAGCTCTTGTTTTATTTCTAGGTTACTGGATACTAAACTGATGGCAAGTACACAACCTTTTAAGGTAAATTAATATTATAGAATGATTTGAAGATACAAAATTGCATTAGTACATTTGTATTGAAACAAATTATACTTCTTTGTAGAGAAAGAGGTCTAATAATATTTTCTGTGATGCTCCTTTTATTGTAGAAGACTTATTTTTCTTTACCCCTTAACTTACAGAATTTATAGAATGCAAATTTTTGCTTTCCTACGAGTGACTTTTGTGTTTGAAGTTTTATGGTAACTTGGTAGCTTTAGATTCCAAAATATGTAGAGTTTTTGCTAGGTAAAATGTGATTAGTAGATTATTTTCTTCTTGTTAAGTGCATGTCCCCTCAGGAGATAAAAAAGGTGCTGTTCATGAACAAATTAATCTCTGTCAACTTTTTGTTTTC
>VZTT01073468.1:11266-22738 GCA_013400855.1 Buphagus erythrorhynchus
ACTTATTTTGTAGTTAATTTAATAGCAGAATCTAGAGAATAGATAATGACTGTCTTTCCCCCTCCCCCACTTTCTTTTTAAAAAGTATTTCAGTTTCTAGCTTTATTCAGAGTACGGTATTAACACAAGATTTGTTCCAGAAGGAGTAGCTGTTTTTTGTTTCAAGGGCACGGCCGTGCTTCCCAAAGTCCCTCTGGTTTCTGAAAACTATTCCAGCTCACGTGTCATCTCCGTTCATTTTCTACAGGACAACCTCAACGAACTCAAGGACTCTTCAGCAAAGGTTTGAATCTTTTAGAAACCAGCCAAATTTATTTTCATGTTCCGTCACAGAGAGAGGTTAACTTTTGCTCATGGCAAACTCCCATCAGAAATTCAAGTTCTATTCCTGTAAATACTAGCATCGTAATAGAGGGATGGGGTTTTTTTGTCCTGGTGTGTAGATCCTCTGTACAGGAGAGATGGTTGATAATGTAGAAGCAACATTACAAAACTCCCCTGAATTTACCTTTCTGTCAATATTTTGAAGAGATGTGATACATCAGTGTCTCTTCTATTTCCCTCTAAAACTTGTGAATACACAGAAACATCCTTATGATTAAGCCATTCGTTTGGCTGAAAAGCTAATAGAGTAGCTAAAATAGTTCTTAGAATTGTTTGAGTGGTTTTGAATGTACCAGTTAAAGAACAGTAGTTAGTTAAAGAATATTTGAGATGTCTCTAGAATGTTGATACTCTTTCACCTTACAACTGTATTCATGTTCTAGTACTACAGTATTGTGTTTCTAAGATTCAGAGACAGCCTCCTGAATTATCATTTTTGTGTATTTGCTGCCTGTAAATACACTTCAGTTTCATTATCTCAGGAGAAGGGATACTAAAGAATGTTCTCAGTAGTTCATAGAATCAGAATCCCGGGTTGGAAGGGACCTCAAGGATCAGCTAGTCCAGCCTTTTTGGCAAAAACATGGTGTAGGCAAGATGCCCCAGCACCCTGTCTAGCCAGATCTTACAAGTGTCCAATGTTGGGGAATCCATCACTTCACTGAGGAGATACTCCAGTGGCTGATAGTTCTTGGTGTGAAGTGTTTCCCTCTTGTGTCCAATTGGAATCTTCCCAGGTGTAACTTACATCCATTATCCATTACTTTTCCATGTGACTCCTTGTTAAAAGAGCATCTCTCTTGGTAGCCCCCCTTTAAATACTGGCACATGGTGCTAAGGTCTCCCCTAAGCCTCCTTGTCTCATGGCTGAGCAAACCCCGTTCAGGCTGCCTTTCCTCTGTGTCAGGCTTCCCAAGCCTTGGATCAGCCTTTGTGGCCCTTCTCTGCACCATCACCAGCCTGTCCACATCCTTTTTGTATAGCAGGGACCAAATCTGAGCCCAGTGTTCTGGATATGGCCTAACAAGCACTGGAAATACTGTATTTTACACAGATTCTGTAACTATTTTTTTGCTCTTTTTAACATTCAAGCACATTGTAACTGTTGTACAGGAACAGTCACAGCTACTGCACACCTGCTGGTACCTCAGGGGATGTGATTGATAGGAAATGGATCAAATCTTCTAAAGTTGCTGTTTAAGTCTTTGATTACACAATTGGTACCAGTGGGTAACTGAACTGCACAGAGGTTTAGCACTTGGAAAATGCTGACCATTTGGACTTTGGGTTTACCTAAGATTACTTATATTCACCTCATTTAAAAATACGTTATGGATTTCCATTTTCTGTTCTGTATTTACACTGTTATTTTAGTTGTAGTTATCTTTATGCAAAGTGTTCAGAACACTTTGTATGTTTTAAATCAAAAAAGCTGTGATTCTGTCATGGACACTTGCTGATGGATTTTTTTATTTTTATTGAAGCTTTCCAATACCAACTGTATCTGATTATAGAGATAGTGTATATGGGAAACATCCTTTAGGCTTACCATTGATGAAACTACAGTGTCTGTAGATTTAATCCAGATACTTTTATGAATCATCATCATATCTTGTAGATTTAAATTTTTTTTTAATTAGAAAATGATAGTATTTATCTTACCTCTGCCCTTAAGGGTAGTATATGGGAATCTGTAAAATCTTTTCCCTTCCTTACTGTATGAGTCAAGATTCAGCTGGTTAATTGAAATGTTGCTTATATTTTCATTACTTAAGCTAAAGTTTTATTTTAAAATACTTATTTTACTTATTAGCACATTGATTTAATTAAGCAGGCAGTGGAACTATTTGTAATTAAATTAACAGCAAGCAGCTTTATTTTTCTAGTTAATTTGAAAAGTTATGTTTTAGAATTAACTGTAATGTGTTTGTAGACTTAGCTGCAAGTGTATTGCAGTTGTGTGACCTTTTAATGGATTTATTCTTTAAGTGTTTGGGGAATGGGGGGTGTCCAACCTGTTCCTTCCTTTTCTAAATGCACTTTTCTAATCTTTCTCACTTAATGAACTAATCTTTACTCTTCAGTGCCGTTCTAACAGACTTAAAGCACTTCATGACAATATTCCCTGTACATGGTGTAAGACAAGTTAAATGTTCTTTACTTCCATGTACTTATTTGGGGAAGGGATGGGATGTTCAGAAGCCTGCAAGATTTACGAGTTCAGCTTCCACTGAAAGTTAAAAGTCTTGTGCTTTATCTGCTTATGGACTTTCTTTATTCCTGACTTGGCTCAGTTTCTGGAGCCAGAAAATGGAAGTAGTGGTTTATACTGCAGGTTATAAAATAAATGGTGCCAGACTTGAGTTAGGTGGTTTTTTTTTTTCCCTTGCTTTGGCATTTGTCCAAGTTACAAACCACACCGAAGCACCCAAAATTTGATGTGTCATCAATTGACAGCATTTCTAGAAGCAAGTTGATAAAGTTTTTCTGGTAAAGGTTGGGGGAGGGTGGATGTAGTTTTCCAAAATTCTGCATTGGAATGGTAGAGGAGCAGTGGAATCTGTTGTGAACAGTCATGAGAGCACAAGAAATGGAATAGGAGAAAACAGAGCTATTAGTTTGCTTTCTGCTGTGGAAAGCAGCTCTGGGAGACAACTGAATGGGGCTGTTTAGAGAAAATATATTTGCATGTTATTGTCAGCAAAGTAGAGAGCAGGGATAAATTTACTTGTGGAATGTCATTGTAGGAAATTGAATAAGAAAAGAGGAGTGAGGGAAAAAGAGGAAAAAGAAATATTTAGTGGAAGAAGTATTGAGGGTTCAGCCTCTGTTGTAGGATAATAAAATTCAAGTGAAATAATTAAAGGAAAGAGACCTAAATTTTGTCAGCGTGACTTTTAACATAGGATCACTAACATCAGGTTTTGGTAAATTAAGCATTTACTGAAACTGGGGAAGGAGAGGATTGCTTTAATTCTGAATGTTGTTTGAAACACTCATTGGTTTGGTTCAAGTGATACTTTGATTTTTTTAAACTAATCTTCCACTTACCTCTTTTGTTGGTGTCTTTTTAAGCAAGGGGTCTCTCTAAAAAGAAATACAGAGAACAGTTTAATAAAGATATTTTAGTCCCCAAATAAAATTGTTAACTTATGGAACTGTGGAAAGATTGAAGTATGCTGATTTAAAATCTGTGTGCTGATGTAACTTGAATACCAAGGGAAGTGGTTTTGATTTAAAATANNAATATTCTTAGATCTAACTTTTTAAAAAGACAGATATCATCACTGTAATGTATCCATATTTATATAACACATGCGCTACCTGTTTTATGGAGCTTACCAGAATTAGTTAGAAGTGATAGTGGAGTAACAGTCTAGAACACATTACAGAAAAAAACAGTTCTTTTCTATGTTCAGCTTTTTTTCTCATTTGAAGGTTAGAAATTAGATTAAAAGACATTATTCAAAGTATTGTCTTAAAAACTTTGTTGATAAAGATTATTCTTTAAAAATAAATTATAGCTTGTTTAAACAGCTGATTCAATTCATTTGTTACAGGCAAGATTGCAGGTGTTAGTTAACTGAGTCCAGTAACCTTCATATCCTGTTTTTGTAGCCCTGTGTCTGATTTGTGTTCATGCATCCGGCTGTCCTAGTGAACAGTGTTGTGTGTGTTTAACATAAATGTTTCAGTTAAGAGAAAATATTCTTGAATTGAGTAAATTGAGTAAATAAGCAGTAGGTTAAATTATGGATGACGAGTTTGAACATGTCTTCAATTACTCTTTATTTTGCTAATAAAATATTTATGTTTAATATTTGAGCTAGATCGGATATGTTAGAATAAGACTTATTTTTATTTACACATCTAGGAATACATGTTAATATTTGGTGATGTTGCCTTAATTTAACAGCACTACATAAACCACACTACTCCAACACTGTCCAAGAGTAAGGAGAGAGAAGTGGAGAAGAAAGATTTGGACAAGTCAAGGGAAAGATCCAGAGAGAGAGAGAAGAAAGATGAAAAGGACAGGAAAGATCGAAAAAGGGTTGGTGACATTTTTCATGAACTAGTTTAGACAGTTGGTATGTGCTTGGAAAGCTTTCTGTTCCAAGCCCTTGCAGTAATAATTGGCTGTACAGCCCATCTGAGCAGAAGTGATCTCTATCAGATGTGGCTTTTTTGTTCTGCTACTCTTTCAAAGGTTGGTTTGCAACATGTATTCAAACCTCTTCTCCCTCCAAACCGATCTCCAGAAACTTCATACAAGATGTAACACCTCAGTTACTTTCTAAGGATTCAAAAATTAGTTCTCCAAAATAAGAATGCAAGCAGGTGCTCCTTCAGAGGGTATGTTTTAGTCTGCTAACATCTGCATAATTGTGTTTGGTGCCAGGATCATTCAAACAGTGACCGAGAGGTACCACAGGATTCAACTAAACGACGCAAAGATGAAAATGGCACAAGTATGTATTTTACTTTTTGTGTGTGTGTGTGTGTTCATGAGGCTTTTACTTGTGAATTACAACTTTCTGTTCTATTTTTAGCTGGTTCTTCAAAACACAGCAAAAGTGAAAGTCCTTCTGATTCCCCTCGCTTAAATGAAAAAGAGAAGGAGAAAAACAAATCAAAATCTTCAGGAAAAGAGAAAGGTGACTCAATCAAGGCAGAAAAGATGGAGAAGAGCTCCTCTAGTAGCAAAAAGGTAAAATAAGCTGTTCTCCTCTTGTTTATTTGTTGTTGTTGCTGACAGAACAAGCTGATATTTTTCCCTAAAATTTATGGCTGCTTTATAGCCTAAATTAAAAAGATTTGCTGTGAATGTGTAAGAAAATGCTCTGAAACTTGTGGTATCTTGTGGCTTAAAATATCTCAGCAGTCACTCCTGGCAGGAGTAGGATAGTTTGGAGGACTAGTTCATTTTGGCAGTAGCCAGGGAAATTCAGAATTTATACTTTAGGTTCTGAATAATCTAAAATATTTGCAGACTGCTTTGGTAAGCAAGTAGATGAAAATAGACTTAACTTATATATAAAGTAGTCTGTAATTCAGATTTCCATGTGCATGTGTCAGCACAGCTGCTTTTGGTGAAAGCAGCTATGTTGCAGTTACATTTGTATTCACCAAACAGTGGTTCCCAGTTGCAGCTCTGCTGCTGGCACTTGCCAGAGAGCTGGATGAGAAAGATAAAATAATCTCAGAAATCATAGAAGCTGAGTACTGTCATTTTGAGTGATGACTTTCTTTTAAGCTATGTCCAATTATAATGTGAAATGTTACAGTCCTCCTAAATGTCCTGTACAATGGGTACCATAATAAGCTTTTTCCTATATGTATTTTAAAGGAATCAAGACATGATAAAGAAAAAACAGAGAAGAAAGAAAAACGGGACAGTACTGGGGGAAAAGAAGAAAAGAAACAATATCCTTTTAAACAGTGACATTTCAGAAAATTTCTGCAAATGAGCTTCCCTTTTTTATATGTAGCAAAATATATATTTTTTTCCTTAATGCTGAATTTACTCATAAATCTTCAGACAAGCATAGATAATGAAGATTCTTTCAGGAAAGGTAAAAATGTTTGTTATTTAATTTGTTTGATTTGGTATCTCCCATGGGTCCTGTTGACTGGTAAAGGATATACAGACAAAACAGCCTGAAATCACCCAGGGTGGCAGGGTGGTGTTTTGGGTGTTTTTGGTTATTTTGTGGGAATTTTTTTTGATTGATGGTGTTTCGTGTTTGGGGGTTTTTATGGGCATGTGTGGTTTTGGGTTGGGTTTTTTTTTATTATTACTATTATTATTTGTAAGTTTTTATTACTACCCCAGGGGAAAATATTTCCCCATCATCATCATAGAGATTATATAGATGCTCAGATTTTTTTGGAAAAGAAAAAGAGGCAGGGAGTGTGGCATGTCAGCAGTATTTGGTGGAGTTATGTCTTCGTTGCTTTTTCCAAGTTGCCATACAAAAGCAGAGGTGGATTCGTGTCATTCTGACAGTCATCACGCTTGATAATCTACATGTTACTTAACAGTATCTTGCCTAATATGTGGCAAACTCATGTTTTGTATCTTCTTCAACAAAAGCAGTAGCTTTTAAACTGCAATGCTGCATAATGCAGTTGGTCAGCTCAGTGTCTCTGCATAATCTTTTATCTGGTCTGATCTGACGAGGAAGAAGATAAAGGTAAATTTTGGCATGGGAACATGGACTATTAAAAGAAAGAGAAGAAACTTCAGGGTATTTTGAATAACCCTTATTCAGACTAGATCTTCTGGAAAAATCAATTGTTCTTTGAAGTTGATGGGGCTGTGAATGGTTTGGGGTCTTTTTCAGACCTATGCAGCTGTGTGGACATTTAAATTTTGTTTTATGGCTATGAGGGTAGGAGTTTTTTTTCCCCTACACTGAGCCATTTTAAGAGTCTTGAATGGGTTTTTTTTCAGTTATTTGGGAAGGAAAGTGTCTCAGTGAACTTAAATTAGTTCACCTGATCTATCCAACTTTAGTCACAGACTGCTGTTGATCTTTATACATAAGGCAGTGTGCTATTTTATGTGTTAAGGAAAAAAAAATAAAAAGAAAAAGCAAAATCTGGATGTCTGAGAAAAGTTTCCACTCATGGATTGTGACCTCAGAGCAAAGGGGGCTTATTTCAGAAGGGATCTCATGACCCATTTGGTGTCAAGGCTTATTCAGCCACGGCAGCTGAGGGCACATAAGTGCTTGTGCTGATACCAGGTGCTCTTTGGTGGTAGAAAGATGGGAGGTCAGGTTATTGCTTCTTAGTACTATTCCTTTTTATCTTCTTGAAATAATGAAAGATAATTCTGTGAATAGTTTCTAAACTGAAATTTACAAGCATTCTCTGGAAAGAATTTGCTGGAATTTTCTTGACTCTTTGTCCTTCATAGCTGTTATTGTCTGATCACTGTAGAGAGACCCCAGCTTTTTCTCTATTTTTAAATGCTACTTTGGAACAAAAGAAAAAGGGCAGTCTTGGTAGATGAAGTTCACTACTGAGCACTTACAGCTTCTTTAATAATAAAATACAAAGTTTTGTCCTGACTAGCAATTCTATATAAAGCGAGGATTGTCATTAGTTTAAAAAAGCACAACTGTGTTCTGCTGACTGTAAGTAACAAGTGCTCAGGTAAATGTCAGTTTTTCTGTGGAATTCACATCCAGCTGTGTAATGGGCTGGAGCTTCTGGCCTGGAACTGACAGCATCCCACTGTGTGCATAGTGAAGTATGAAAAAGTGCTTTGTATAGCAACACAGTTATGGAATCTCATCCTGTTCTCCTGTTAAATCTTTGATGTCATTCTTCATAATGTACAATGTCTGCTTGACTGCATTTATTTCTTGCCTAATTTAGAGATAGTAAGATTTTGGGGGGGGTTGCACCTCTAAAGGAGTTTATACCCTCACAAGTGACTATTTATATGTTTAAATCAGCATTTCGCTACTTACAGTGCAGTGCTTATAGTAATGTAGTTCTTGCTGTGGAATAAGCTCGGGTTAGGGAATGATAAAAATAGTTTTATTTCCCTCCTCATTCTTTGAGTTGTGAATGGAATAAAATGTGAAGTTGTGAGATCAGTGTTCATTTGAACATCTAATTCTAATTATGTATACCTTTGTTGCAGGTGACATTGAAATGGGAAGATATCCATTATATCCAAGATATCTGTGACCAGAAATGTATTTTCCAGAGTATAGATTGCACAGAAAATTGTGAATGAAGAGGACCCATCTGCATCTCCTTAAATTATTCAGTTCTCTGCTTTGTTTTCCCCATGCTAAGGACTTAATTGTTAAGTTGTACATTACTGTATTTTTAACTTGTTGCTTAGTTTCTTATACATTTATTTTCAGTACCTGGCTGAAAGTGTTACCTATTCCATATTTTAGCACAATGTGCTGCAAACAAACAGTTGCCATAGTGCAAATGAGGTTTCACGTGTACATAGTTCCACCTTAGTTTGTTGAAAATACTGCCTGAATTTAGTAATTCTTTCAGTTTGAAATTGCATTCTTTTAGATGTTTGAAAACCACAAATAAACAGTTATTGAACCTTTTTGGATTTACCTCATTTAAACTCAGTTTTTATTTATTACTTGGCCTGTTTTTAATATCAGTAACTAAAAAAAACAAAGTTAAGTGGGAGCACTGTTTTCATGCAATGCTTAGGGATTATTTGTATATTGTGTATAACGTTGACTTGTTTAAAAAAACAATGAATGAACCCTGTCCCATCCCAATCTAAACCTGTGCTCAGTTGTCCCCTGTCAAACTTTTTGTTTGTCATGTTGTTTTTAGATTGGTTGGAAATGCTCTCTTCAAAACTGAAATAAATTAAGTTTCAGTTACAGCTACAGGAGCTTTGTATTGCTGAACTTTAGTCTGAAAATTTCACAATGACATTTTTAAAAAAAAAAAAAAATTTTTTATCTGCTAAATTCTACCAGTGTAACCTTTTTTCTAAATAAACAATAGTTTTCTCAATGGGTCGTAAATCATTATCTGTGTGGTCACTTTATTATTTCTGTGGATTGTTAGGAAAATTGGATGTTAGTTGGAATAATGGCAGGGGTGGTTCCTGTCTTTGCTGAGGAGCCTGCCCTTTGTTAGATGCCAAGGGCTGGTTACAGAGTGTGGTGCCTGCTGTGAAGTGACAGATGTGCTGCCCTTCTCCAGGGGTTTCCAGGAGCTCTGGGTTTGCCTTCCTGTGTTCAGTCAAGTTTACACCTTTCTTTTGAGCCATTTGTCCCTTGTACAAATGCCACTAAAATCTCAGTTTTGTATGAAATATTAATACTATTAAACACAGAGACTTGTCTCTCAAATATTTTGGGGTTTTGGTTTGTTGGAGTTTTGGTGAGTTTTTTTTTAATACAATATAAAGGGAATTTTGATCAAGAGTTGAGCATCTCTGGTGCTGTATGCTTTCAGTAATCTGGGATTTATATCAGAAGCATATTGTCTTGATGTGTGTATTCAAAATATTAAATATTAAGAAATTGTAGTGCTTATAGACTTGGTCAGTAAAACTTTTGATGAACTTTGTTCTGGTTACTGAGTGACTTACAGAAGATTACAAATCCTGGCCCTGCAGTGGAAGAAAGACACAAGACAAACTGGGAAGAGAATTGGGCAAGAGTTATCCAGCTACTTAGAGGTGAGAAAGAATTACTAAAAAGAAGAATAACTAAGCTAAATACTTGGATCCTTTTAATTACCTCATTGGGGCAATCTAAAATGAAACACTTCTATCAAAGTCACTCTAGTCCTTGGGCTTTACTGAAATGTGAATGAGGTGATGCTTTGGGCGGGGCTGCAGCCACCGGGCTGCCAGACCAAGGCGTGCGAAGAAGGTCACCATGGTCACTGAATACAGTTTAATCGCTGAAGACCAGGAGCCACCTGCCATTCCAGACACTGGCAGGGAAGTTGAAACAGTATAGAATTCAGCTTGGAGGAGGCGTGTACCTGTCCTGACAGGAGGGTTTGTCCTCTCCTGTGATGCTGCTGGCACGGCAGGAGCAGTGTGGTGTTTGCACATCCCTGCAAGCAGTAGTGGGGAGAAGGAATGTGGGATGTTACACTGAGCCTGTCACGGGTCTGGGAAGTGCAGACACACCCCCAGCGAACTGCAGCAGTCGAAAGGGAACAATTAAACTTCGTGCTGTGGCTGGGATAACTTGGATGTGCTCTGCAATGTCCTTATTTCCTGAGAGGGGCCACAGGAACAGTTTCTGGCCAAGTTCCTGGCTGTTGGGAGGGTTTTCTCCCCCGGATACATTGCAAAAGATAGCTGGTCCTTCTGATCCTTCTTCCTTATGTGGGTCTCTGCAGGGACTCAGGTGTATTTGTGGAGACAGCAGTGGGGGGAGGGTGATGGGTGTTGTATTCTCCTTAGTACAGCTAAGGGGAATCAGTGAGTCCCAGAGGACTGGAGAGCGCATGGAGCTGGCCAGGTTGTGTGGCTGTACATGCCACTGGCACACTCATGGACTTCGTGCTGAGGTGGCTGAGAAGGCCAAGGACACCCTGGCTTTCATCACCAATAGTGTGACAACAGAACCAGGGCAGTGACCATCCTCTGTGCTAGTGAGGCCATGCCTCAAATCCTCTGTTCAGCTCTGGGTCTGTCATAGCAGGAAAAACATTGAGGGGCTGGAGCCTGTCCAGAGAATGGCACCAGAGCTGGGGAAGGATCTGGAGAGCAGGTTTGAGGAGAAACAGCTGAGGGAGGGATGTTCAACCTGGAGAACATGAGGCTTGGGAGCGACCTAATCACTTTTTACCTCTCCCTGAAAGGAGGTTGGTTCCAGGTGGGGGTCACTCTACTTTCCCAGGCAACAAGCAACAGAATAAGAGGAAACAGCCTCAAGTTGCTCCAGGGGAGGTTTAGATTGGATACTAGGGAGAGCTTCTACACTGAAAAGTTGATCAGGCATTGAAACAGGCTGCCCAGGGCAGTGGTGAGGCTGCCCTCTCGAAGNGTACCCAGAACCCATTAATTAAGCCCTAATGTGATATTCTAATTGTTCTGTATAATCTGCAGCATCTGTGATAGGTCACAGCTTCAGCTATTTCATAGTAAGTTGTTTTCCCACAACACTGGAAAACGTCCCTTGTTTAAAGGGCAGGGGAATATTAAACAAACACCATTTATATTTATTTGCCTCGGATCAAAGCACAGTTCTTACATTAATTTTGGAGGATTTTTTTGGCAATTATCCTGCTCAGGCCATATTTAGAAATCAAATGCAATATTTGTCGAAGGCTTGGGATGATATTAAAAATCTGCTTCAGCAGTGAACAGGGGAAGGAGGATGCTCAGGCTCGCGGCGTTCGCCGGGGGCCAGGGCCGCCGCCGGCTCTGGTGGTGGCAGAAAGGGGCGCTCCCCCCGTCCCGACCGCTGCATGTCAGTGTTGCACCGAGCACGGCACCGCACGGATCCTCCCCCCTTCCCGAATCCATGGCTTCCTGGCGCTACAGAATCTGAGAATGCTTTGCGTTGGATGGGACCTTGAAGATCACCGCGTTCCAACCCTCTGCCGTGGTAG
>VZTT01073482.1:1741-21900 GCA_013400855.1 Buphagus erythrorhynchus
ATCTTAGGCTGTTGTATTTTACAGAGTGAGGATACAGATGAGTTAATTGCCATACTGAAATTCTGGCATTTTATTCCAGTATTCAGAAACTAATGAACCCCAAACTGGGATTTTTAACAAGAACACTCATTTTACTAATACAACAGCCTAGAAAATCTTTTAAGTTAGTTTCTCTTGACTCACTGGCAGAACAGGCATGAGAAAGGGGAAATGATTCACCTCCTACAGAAGGAAGGAAAGCACTAAGGGATGAAGAAATGAGTTTTTTTCTAACCTCACCCTAAGAAACATGACAGAAAGTTCAGAGATGCTGGAATGAGCAGGGAATGACCCTCAGCAGCAGCTCCTGCAACAGGCTGGGGACACAGGCAATGGCTGGGTGGGATCTCCCTTCCCAGTGGTGCAGAGCAGAGCCAGTGAAACATTATCCATACACGTTCCAGAGTTTAATGCAGCTGTATTCTGAGAGGCACTGAGCTTGACAGATGTGAAATAAAAATGCTATTGTATCAGGGGAATTGATCTTCAAAACAATCTGAGTAATCAGAATAAATACTAGTTCCTGACAAACACCTGACAGCTTCTGTAAGGACAGGGTTGGGGACAGTTTGGGGGTTGCTTTGTCGATGCATTTTTTGGTTTTGTTTTGGGATTTTTTTTTATAACAAATTATTCTTTTCCATCTTTCTGTCCTAGCTCAGTGTCAAGAGAAGTGAATTTCAGGATAAAGTAATAACCTGCTGCATCGCTGCCTGGACCCCAAGCTGGTTCCTGCCTCCCAGTCTCCCAGTGGCATTTGCTTAACTCTGCATCCTCTCAGACAGAGGTGTTACATGCAGAAGATGATGCCTTTTTCCTCCTGTGTCCTCACTTACTGAAGAAGGAAAGACTGCTGGTCATCACATTTCAGCATTCAGACATTAAATCCCCACACGCTCCTTTTAAAACATGTTGGGTCAGATCCATTTCTCTCCTGTTCTTGCCTCTGCTTTATCTGCTCATTACAAAAGGCTGCTTAGCTCACAGGAACAGCAGTAACCTGCAGCATTAGCCAGGTTACAACACGACAGGCTTGAGCAGATCCACTCCTCAAATCAACTGTGAACAAGCAAACGCAAGTGTCAGCTCCTTTCAAGGTCATTCAGGAGGCTCTCCCCCGAAGAGCTAACTTTAATAACGAGATGCATGATTTAAAAGGCAGAACCTTGGAAGCCTTGAATTTTTTTTTCCTTGGCTTAGCTTTTTGTAAATAAAATACTAAACATAACTGGTATAAGCTTGTCCCTCTAAAAGTTACAAGATGGGAAAACACTGGTAGGATTTATTTAAAGTGGAGGTACTTATCAAATGTCACCGTTTTCCTGTTCAAAATGAGTAATCATTTTGATTAACCTTTGATTTAAATGATTATATACCACAGCAAAGCAGAAACACACATGAAATTACACTCCAAAGAAACTCTCAAAGCGTAGATCACATAAGAAAACAGTTATGTCCAAGTGGTTAGAGAATTTATTCACCATGTACACAATATTCAAACCAAAAGCTGACTCCACACCCTCCTACCATGTGTACCAGGAATCACAGTCTAGCCTGAATCCTGCAGCCAACATGAGACTGCTTCCACACAAAACACTAAATAATACCAAATAACTAAGCTATAGAATAAATTACTAACTACCATCTCAGAAAGGACTCCCAGTATCTTCTGTAAGGAATTTTATTCCAGGTGGGAAATCAGTGTTACCCCTTTAGTCACATATAAAAAGAAGGCCTACAGCAGCACAAGAAAAGAAATAAAATTTAATATCTCACTTTGAGTAAATATACATGAATGCCAAACTCTTTAACAGAATTCAGAGCAGAGAGGGAAAAACAGGGTATCAAAAGTAAATTAGACAAAGAGCTGAAGGCAATTCTGAAAAATAAAAATATATAGCAGAAAATTAAAGCATATTAGGATCTCATCTGAAAGGGCCCATTTGTAGAGAGAATGACCACCAAAACCAGCATGGAAAAGACTCTCAAAAGCTTCATATCCACCAAATATAGGGATCTGTCCCTCTTCAGAAGCTTTGCTTCACCACCAATTGCCAACCTGTAGGACTGGTTGCAGACACCCACCAGCCCACCAGACTCCACTGCACCACCTAAAGACAAGGAACTTTTAAGATACCCATTCCCAAACTTTTAAACTATTACTGCAATGACATTTTTCTTAACAAAGAAGGTTCTGAACCAACAACTCTCTTCTAGACAGTGAATCAAAAGCACTCTAATAATTACCTGGTTTAACTAATACAAAGGTTTTAAGATGATCAGGATTCCCTTAGATTATTCAAAAGCTGAGCTTTGCCTCATGCTGTTTTGGAATGGCCTCAGTCATTTGGGAAACACGAACTGATGCTCCTCCCCTCCACAAATACCAGTCTCATAATGTAGAACTAAAAACATCATACATTGAAAAACCCATTTCTTTTGGGTTTATAAAAATCAGTGACAAACCATGGGCAGTGTAGAATAGAATCATGAAATCTAGAGCAGTTTGGTTTGGAAGGGAATTTCAAAGGTCACCTAGACCAGCCCAAGGGACAGCTTTCACTAGACCAGGTTGTTCAAAGGCCCACCCAACCTGGCATTGAACACTTCCAGGGATGGGGCAGCCACAGCTGCTCTGCACAACATTCAGACTTGCAGCTGAGTCTGGAGCACCCAGCCTTAGAGAGCAGTAACCCCATCCTGGACACCAGAAAGGGACAACCACAAACAAGGGTGGAAGCTGGGGGAGGCAGCTGAGAGCCTCTCATTGTTTAACCAGGCTCCCCTGGCAGCGTGGCACTGCAGGCTCCTCCAAAGCATCAAAATTAGGCTTCTGCCCATATTTTACTCTCCAGGGAAATATGATTCCAATTAGAGACAAGAAAGCATCAAGCAATTTATCAGGGTAAACAAGATGTCACATGCTAGGCTGCAGAAAAGCATCACATAATTTCTCCCTAATAAAGAGGATTTTTCTGGAGTTGTGACACCCATTGCAAAGCTAACAAAAATGAAGCTGGAGCAGATGGTAACTGAAAATATGCATCCTAGAAGAGGAACTTGAGCAGCAGAATAAGTCCCTGGTACAGAAAGGGCATAATTTGCAATACCCAAATCCCATGGCTCTGAAGCACAGGTGTAGCCATGCACCAAGCTCTACTGGCAATATGAATAGCCAGCAAATAAAAGTGAGACCATGGAGAGAATCTGGAGGTGAATTTTCAAATCTAATCAGATCTGAGATCACTACCAAGGGTTTTTGTCATGCTCATAGCAGGCATGATTTGGTTTGCTATTATATATTCATATGGTTCCATTCAGAACAACCTTGTTTCATTACAATGGATTCCACTGCGCTTCACAGTCCTGCTTCATTTCTTCCCAGGCAAATTCTTCAGGAGATTAACCTGACACATTTACTCCCCTGATAATAGATCTTGTCTTTTCTGATATCATTACCAATTTCAAGCACATAGCAAGAAACAGGCTTAAAATTTTTTAAAAGTAGTGACTTGAAAGCTTTCTTGTTCCCACATTTTCTTGGTACAACACATTTCACTTTACATGTAATGTTGTAAAATTCAGCTCAAGTAAATATAAAATAAATTATTAAGCTTCTAACCATACTTCCAGTCCTAAAAACCCTCTTTATTGAAATTGAAGTGCTCCAGCACACGGCACAGCTCTAACTGGAGTTCAGATTTTAAGGAGCTTGAAGTGGCAATTGTTCTTTTCTTGGAGTTCAAAATATTTTTCTTATGTTTCATGTGCACAGAAGACATTAGTGAAGATAAACTGTGCAACTGGTAATTGAAATTAGAGTTGTACCATCTATTATAGTAGCATCCACTGTGCCACATCTTCAACACAGTGGGAATGAAAAGGCTTTTGCATATGAAGCACCAGTCGTGATACTCACTGGAACAAAAATGCAGTAAGAAATGGAATGGAATACATTTACACAACATAAAGTTTCCTGAAATTACTTACATTGTCATTAGTAGTCTTCTACTATCTTGACAGATAAAATAAGTAAACCCCTAGTATAATTCTGGGAGATGTGTCTGAGGAAAGCCAGGCTCTTTCTAAAGCTCAAAAAGTTCACAGTAAAGAAATCTGTTCAAAACATCAGTTTGCTTCTGAAAATACTGATGCACATAAAATCTACTCCTAACAAGGAGAAACCTGCATGATCTTTGGAAGAATTCTTTGAACTACCTTCCTCCAAAAATTGCAGAAATTACCAAACATTTCTGAGATTTCAAAATTAGGGTTTTTGATAAAATAAGATGTAGGTAAAACTATTTTGTCTTTGAAATCCAAGTAACTATTAGGTGATTATAGTATCAACAAAGCTCTAATAAAAGGGCCACCAACTGAAAGACTATCCAGTTTAAGCATACTCCTGGGACCTGCCTAGCATTTCAGCTCTTTATAAATTTCTTCCAAATCAACAACTTTTTACAAGACTGTAAAATTTGCCTATCATTATCACATCAGGAAACAAAAGCCTTTCTGTATTTTAACTGATTAACACAGTAACTGCTGTTTTATGAGATATTAAAAAAGAAAAACCCAGAGATAGCACCATGTCTGGTTGGGGTACCCATTTTCTAGGGATAATCTAAAGTCCTCTGTGTGGAAATAACAGCACAGACAATTTTAGAGCAAGAAGCAATTAGAAAAATGGAAATTAATATCAACTTACTATTTCCAGAGTGCTTCAGATTGTATATGAAGATGATTTCTAAGACACATGACAAACTTGGCTACATCACCTGTCCAAATCTGGTGTGGTAAGTAAAATGACTTGCAAAAAGAAAGCAAGAAATATATTTATCTGTATATATTAAAAAATTTCCATTTTTATACCATTACAGGAGCACTGCTTTAATCACTCAGAATGAGTATTCATTTCCCATCCTGTAACTTGGTACACACATCTCTGTACTGGCATCTTCTAGTTGGGATCAGGACTAAAGAAATAGCTCTTTAAAATCTGACTACAACTCCAATGAACTAAATGACTGGATCAAAGCCTGGTTATCCATGGTGCTACTGCAGTCAGATGCAGCTTACTAAATATTTAAAATACATAGAGATAAATATGCAGGCCTGTAAATCACTACAAACCACAACAATAGAGGATCTTTAAAGTCCCTTCCAACCCAAACCCATTTCTGCAAATGCCTCCTGGAAAAAGACACATTATGTGCTTCATTCATTTTCTAATAAGCAATGTTCAGGAGTTTTAGTATTATTAATTGCATATAAATTATCATGATTTTTGTATCCCTGTGAAAGTATTTAGCCATTCACCTCTCAGAGGAACAATGTTGAACAAAGGCAATGAATGCAAGGCATATAAGAACAATGCAGAGCACAGAAATTTATGCATGCCATTTAAAAGGCATGGCATTTAAAAAAATCAAAAGTATGTCATAAATCTTTAATTATATGAAAAAAAAAGCCCAACTAATGTTTGTCAAGTCCTTGATAATATTTAAGCAAGAGCACTGCCTACTTCATGAGTGCAAAATCTTCTTAGCTCACTTATCTGCATGTATCCTCAACCTCCTCTGAAGTGTTCTGCTGCAAAATTCATTGTATCTGAGATCTGCTAATCATCATCAGGAAACTCTGTTATGCATCTTAAGGACGTACTTTAAGCTCTCAAGAGGAAAAATAAACACGTTTTATTAGCTGCTTTTGGAAAATACTGATTTGTATTTATTTAGAAACCTTTTCAAGTTGCACCACTGTTAAATTAAATATTTATGGCATGATTTTCCAAAGAGTTTAATACCTGTTAAGAGTTTTACATGCTGACTTCAACAGGAGTTCCAAGGGCCCAACATATCTGTAAAGCTCCGAAATGACAAGTGGGATGTGGCGAAGGAGCTTGAGCTTGGATGGCACTGCTGAGCTCTGAAATGCAACCAGGATCCTGCCCAGCCCCTTCCTGCCACCCAGCACTGCATTTCAGACAACTGAATTGGTCCTACTTTACTGGAAATACCAGAAATATGACTCATTAATAACTGCAAATAAAGCATAAGCTAAATGCTGTTAAATTAATCCTCAATGCATCTTCCCCATCCTTTACTAGTGGGAAACTTTCTTGCAACTTAGAGGGGAGCCTAAAATCTCCAGTGAGTCAACAGCTGGAAAGCAAAGCTTTTGTTACTGAGAAGGAGAAGCTGAACGAGGATAAAGCCAAAAATACAGAATAAAGAAGAAAAATTCTGATATACTGTAAAAACCAGTATCTGGTGACAGTGGGGCCAGTGACTTTGGAATTTGGCTTCTCAGCCCAAACTGAGGACTGTGCCTCTGGCCTCACTGTCAAATGAAGTTAAAATTAAGGGGTTAGGTTTTGCCATCCTTACTTTCCTCAGCTTCTGAGAGATTTCCACTTACTGTCTTTCCCCTACCATGTTTTCAGGAATCCCATGTATCCTGTTCTTTCACAAACAGATGTTTTCTCACACCTTGGAGGTGGCTGCCCTCCCTTATCCAACTTAACACATGCCAAAATCTGAACAACAGTGCAAAGAAATAATTTTATATTTCAGAATTAAATACCAAGATTTCCTTGTGGCATTTGGCCTATAATTCTGGCAGTAAATAAAAAGGCAATAAATAAATAAATAACATCTAAGTAAGAAATTACTATAGATCAAAATGATTCAAATGATGATCCAACGTGACTTCATAAACCAAAGACAGATAAAATAGTTGAATATTGCAGATTGGACACATCAATCTCCTTATACATTTTACAGCACACTAGAAATCTGCCCAGCAAGTTGAGTATTTCTCTCATTAAAACAGGAGCTTTCATCACACTATAAAACATTTTCAAATGCAGACCAGAAAACCGACATGCATATTTACTGTAAAGCTTTGTATTTGTGTCATCAATTAACAACAAAAGTTTGGAATAAAACTAAAATAAAAGCTAATCAAAGCAGCTAGCTGTCAAAACAGATGGGAACTATAGTTTTCAAATCAAGCAAAAAGGCAAAGCTTTCAAACATTTAGTGTCATGTCAGCTCATAGAGACAACTTAAAGGAAGGACAGCAAATGTCAGGATTTTATGAAGAAAAGGTGTCCCTGATTGATAGATTCACATTTATGAATTTCCATTGATTTTGTGGGTTTTTTGGCTTCAGGATGATTAACTCACACCAAAGCAGACCTCTGAAATGTGAACTATAAATAAGGTGTCGCCATGACAGTGCAGGCAAAATAAATAAAAACAGAGCCCCGACATTATTTTAGCCTCAAACAAATGTTTTAGTCCCTACATTGTCTGGCTCAGAAAGATACATAGACAGTCTCACAGACAGAGATATAAATGAACAATTGCAGTACCTTTTTCCCACACTGTTTACAGGGTTGGCTATATTCCTACTGGCAATAGATTTTCTTCTTGACAGCTTCTTGGTGTTGGTGCTGTCATCAGTGCTGTCATCCTCTTTCTTTGGTGTGTTACTTCCTTTGCTGTTCAGGTCCCTTAGCACATTATAATTAATTTTACTTGAGATTTTCTTCTGTTCTAACATCTTTTCAATTGCCTCTCCTGCTGTGCTGGCTTGAATTGGCTCCCGCTTCTTTGCAGATTTCTTTGGCTTAATTAAAATATAAAATTAGTGATGTAGATACAAATAAAGTTTCCATGAAGCAGAGGGGCAAGCTGGAGTGCAGCAGTCCTGGCTCAGGTCCTGCTGATGTGGGGGATGCAGGTGATGTGCCCAGGCTGAGCCAGTGCTCCATCTCCTGCCATTCAATGGGATCAAAGGGTCTCTTTTCTCCAAGAGACGTGTTTGCTTTTTTGCCAAATGCCCAGAGAGTTTACTAGAAATTCTTTACTTAACAGAGAGAGAGAAGGATGGGCCATTTTTCACGTTTGATAAAAAAAGGGGCGTGAACTCCTGCTACAGAAATAGGGACCTCACAGCACCACCCAGCATGGAAATAAAGAATCTCCTGTGCTAAAACTGCCTTTAAAGCGAGAGCGAAGCTGGATCATGACTCCCCAGAGCACTGACAACTCCCTATCACAACTGCAATCATGCTTCCTATCAGATCTGAACGCAGCCTGGGAAAGGCTCTACCCAGCTCCTTCTCCACACTGAAAAGGGTCCAAGCAGGAGCAGCAGCAGCTTCCCAAGCCTGGGCTGGCATCAGCACTGAGGGACAGGGGCAGGAGCCTGCAGACACCAGACATGGGAGCACTGTCACCTGCAGCTGCCTGTCCCGGGCATAGGCTGCGAGCCCAGCTGATCCTGTGCAGAGCCAGGCAACCAGGAATGACACCAGAGAACATTTCCAGCCATGTCCCATGCCTGAGTACGTACAAAAAAAAAAAAATACAACCCAGAACCTCTGTTTCTCATTTGGCATTTTCCTATTCAAAGGAAGGTTTTAACACCAAGCTCTGCAGGAGATTTATTTTTTAAGGGATAATAGCCCCTCTGTTTACCTACATGGGTCAAGTGCTACCTTGAAATTGGAAAGCACCATATTAATCAAGTTCTACTCGAGCTGTCAGAAACAATAAAGGGTTAGAGAAAAACTCCTGTGTTGTCCGAACAAAAAAGTGGGTGTTTGGGCTACTTGGCAGTGCCAACGAGTTATACAATTTTGAAAATTGCTGGTAGACTGCCACGTCTGCATAAACGCAGGATGAATGAGAAACTCTGAAGTATAAAACAGTGTTTCATTGTCTGGTTTTGTTTTTATTGTTGAAATACCTAGGGGAAGCAGGAAACTCTGCCTTTCGCATTAGACGGAAAAAAAGATAGAGGATATACACACTAAAAACTAACATGGGTTTTAGCTGCATGTGGAAGATTTGACTTGTCACTTGCTCAATTACACAAAATACTAATGCTGTAAATTGTGAATATACGGCCAATTAGGCTGCTTTAAACTGCTAAACATGGAGACAGGACATGCCATTTGTTAACATAACCGTTGCATTCTTTATGAAAGGTAGAACAAAATACCCTTTCAAGTGACTGTAACAAGGATCTGTTCAGTTCTTCATAAAGAAATCATTATTGTAAGAGCAAAGAAAGCCACCGAAGTTATGGCAAGTACAAACAAATTCCCCATGCACATGTTAAAAAAAAAATCAGACATGTCTTAAAACCTGTATTTTAATAAGCAAGCAATTAGAACGGCAATCATAAATGCAAAGAGCTAGCTCTGACTTTGACATGCACAGAATTTTCTCATAATAGCAATTTTAAATAAAAGTTTGCACAAGAAAGTGTTTTACTCACCACCTAAAAAAACACAGCCTTGCAATTCAGTAACAGCTGTACTGTATGTACTGTACAGTACAGAGGTACTGTAGCCTTTGCTCCTTTAGTGGTGACCTCTACCATTATGCCCATACATCTACATGGAGCTGATCAGCAGATATAATGAATTTCCAGGACATTTGCAAACAGACACAATTAACACACAATTTAATACCTTGTGTTCCTTATAAATCCCAAGTTCTTTCTCTTTTGCTATTCTTGCTTCCTTTTCTGAAAGATGACAAAAGGGTAACCAGCATGAAGATTACACAAAACTGCATATTTCAGCAACACCAGCCAAAAGGCAAATTTCAGTCCTACATACTTACTTACCTTTTTGTTCCTTCAAATAATCTGCATTTTCTTTCATCCACAGCTCTGCTTTTATCTGAGCTTCAGCTTCATTAAGTATATACTAAAAGGGAAAACAAATTTATCTACTTTCAGAAATCAAACTGAAAATCACAGAGCAAAATTGAACTGAAAAACCACTGGCAAGGTCAATCTATACCCCATCTTAAAAAATACATTAAAAGAAAGCATGAGTGGTATACGACAATCAGAAAGCATTTCTAGTAACATCTGAAGCTGGCACAAGCAAAAAACCTGCTTACAAAAAACACTGCTTGGTTTCCAAACTATGATGAAGTGACCAAAAACCATCCAGGACTCATTATACATGGTCTGTTAATTAAACAAAAATGATCCTGGGTTTATGATCTTTTTCAGATGATACAATAGGTTATCATGACAACGTGGTTGTCTGTAAGTAATTCTGTGTGTTGATGGTGGTCTGTAATTCAAAACAGGACGGGAACCACTGCCCTGTGCAACCAAAACAAAAACATGTGTCTTCTGGGTAGGTTTCTGCAAAGCTGTACACAGAGTTACTGAGATTATTAGTTCAATGGCCACATCTGTGTGAAGGAAACCAGCTCAGATTCCTGGAGCTTTAGCCCTCTAGATTTCAGACTGCTGGGTTCACTAACCACATGTAGACCTTTAACTCCACCTAGTCTCGGTAACATCTTTAGTGGGAACAGAGCTGTAAAATACATCTAGGACTATTCAGATGAATCACAGAAATAAACAGACATATAGGTAGCAATTACTTAATTGCAGATGACCTAAATGTAAAAAATTAACCCAGTATTTATCACAATTACTAATGAAACAAAAGTTCTCTACAGACGATGCTGTTTGGGAGTGAAGAACAGCAGAATGAAGACAAATTAGGTCATCCATCATGAACAAAGACACTTGAATTTCAAGCAGTGCACCTGAGACTTGTGAAACTATGTTTAAGTGCAAGAAAAGCTATCTGAGGTTTCGCCATCTTTTGGGTCCAAGCATTCTGATTTTCCCCGAAGTAAGATGTACATCTAGGATTTCATAAGAAAAATAATTCCAGTCAAATGAAACTAAGGGAGGAGTCCTTCCTCTGAGGGCTAAGCAGGCAAGCAAATGGCTGTGCAAGTCCTGGTTTATCAGACCAGTATTTTCACTCTTTCATCTGCTTCTATTAAAAGTGGGCCATAACAGTAAAATCCACTTTTTCCTAGCTCAGTTATTCATTCCTCTTAGGCTTTCAGAGATTTCATAATCTTGGGCTTACAATATTACAGTCTATTGCCACAGAAATGAACATGAAGTCATAAAAGCAGAGTTATGACCTCAACACAGAGCCTAGGAAAAGCAGAAAATGTGTTCTTCCCCTGTGATTGTTTAAATTATGGACTGGCTATGGTGGAAAACCTCAGCCTCCTTGCTCCCTTCATTCAGTGTTCACTCAGGTCGTGAGACCCTAATGCCAAGCCTAGCAAATCCCACCTCACAGCTACGCTTTGGGGATCAGTAATTCCTGTGCAACCTCATCAGTCTCAGTGATTTTGTACCTCAGAACAAGTTTTTAGCACTGGCATTATCTGTTCAAATGACACTGTAAACCAGCGTGGCAGCGTGGGCATCAGGCTCAGAGAGCTGGACTGTCAAGTGTCCAAGTGCTGACCAGCCATCTGGCCTCCAGCAAGCCCTTTTCCACAGCCATGTGTCTGTCCCACTCAGTCTATATGTTAAATGGTAATTTTTGCTGCCATACAAATAAAAATAAATCCAGAAAACATTACAGGAATCTTTGGAAGTACATAGGAGCCGCACATGCTGGTTTTACAGTTTGGTTTCCATGGCAGCCTCCTATGTTGAATCTATCTTAATTAAATAATGAATTTAGAGCTCCACCAAACTTTTTAAAGTTCTCCTTTGGAATAAAAGACATTCTAAAACATAATTATTCCAGCATGTTAAAAGCAAGCAGCAGCAGCAGCCTCATAAATATATATCTATAACATGGGCAAGGCACTCCAAATTCACAGGTTTGCATGAACATTAGATTTCAGATCACTGAAGCTGCTGAAACCTGTCTGTAGATCAGAGAGAAGAGGCTGTTGCAGAGAGAGGATAAACCAGGTAAGAGCCATTTCGCCCTTCTCAGATATCCAGACAACCAGGATAAGAGACACGGGGACAACAGGCACCTTACCCGATCTATTTCACTGTCGTCGATTCCACTCAGATCTAATTCACCATCTCCTGTATTCTCACCTACAGAAAAGAACAGATTTTAATCAGCCCATATGTTTGTCCAAAATCTATTGCAACTTCAGTTCTGCAGTAATGTAACACTTCAGGACTGTCCTTCAGAGATTTGCATCCTTCTGCTTTCATCCGGGAGGTTTAATGTGTTGCTGAATATTTTCAATACAGAACTTCACGCACACAAATTCACCACAATGGATTAATTTAAAATTCAGGAACAAGCACAGTCTTCATCAGTACTAAAAATCTGTCAGAGACTTCCAGTCGCCTTTTTTTCACCCATTTTAATTTACAGCCACAAATGTTCAGCAGGAAGCAGGGAAAACCATTTCAAAATGATGACCACTTTTATTTCATCATAACAAAAATCTCTCTGTCAGAGCATATAGGTCAGTAATTTATCTCTAAATTATGACTTAGAAAATATTTTCTATTTTCAGGGAAGCAGCACAGATCACTGCTGAGAGTTACACCATGGCTTTCTTCTTGACTTTCTGTAATTACAGTTTCACTGCAATTTTGCTAGTTTGGTAGTTATTAAGACTTCTGAAAACAAATTTTCAAATATTCCGTCCATTAAAAAGCGTAACTGCACAGAACTGAGGCTTAATTTGGGACTGGCACAGCATACAGCTGCAAAACCTGATTTTCCACATCACATTAAAGAACTATAGTAATATACTATTAATGTAGTCCAGGTAGGGAAGAAAACAAATAATTTAACAAAGACTTATGCTGGGGAATGAAGCAATCTTCTTGGTCATCTCTATTACATCTAATAAAGATCAAACAAGAGATGATCTCACCAGTTCACTTGCAGAAAAATATAAACAAATTAAATTTCAACTATCTACAATAACGAATTCAAAACAAAGTGGTGCAGAACAGCTTGGCATGTTCATAGTTCCCACTCCCCAGTACTGAGGATGTGCCTCCCCACAAATCAAGATCTTTGAATGGACTGATTCCCCAGCCTGGAGGTCCTGCACAGTGCTGGACCAGAGGAGGGTGATGCCAAGTAGCAGCTCTAGATCTAATGGCAAGTCATAGCAACCAAATGGTAAAGTCAAGAAAAGCTTGGAATTAAGAGCATTCCCAGAAGATAAAACAATGATCTACTTGGCAAAAGTCAGGGGTCTAAACCAGTTGCCAGAAATATGTGAAATCACAGGGCTGGGAATCCAACCTGGTCAGGAATAAAGTCTGAGCTTCCTGAGGGGGTGCAAAGGGTAGGACTGCTCAACTCAACAGACATTCCCTGGGATCAGCCACTGAGCACTCATAAATGTCTTTTCAAAATCCACCTTAAACAACCAACAGAAAGTTTTATACTTTCCACCCCAAGCCACAAGCAAAATGGATTTTAACCCCTCAAAAATGTCCTGTCACAAGGAACAGCATAGAATCATCGGTTTGAGTTGGAAGGGACCTTAAAGATCACCTAGTTCCAAGCCCCAGCCACTGGCAAGGACACCTTCCACCAGACCAAGTTGCTCAAAGCCCCATCCAACCTGGCTTTGAACACTTCCAGGAACAGGGCATCCACAGTTTCTCCAGGAAATACATTCTAGTGTCTCACCATCCTCACAGAAAACAACCTCTTTTTAATATCCAATCTAAGCCTTCCATCAGTTAGAAGCCATCCACCATTATCCAGTCACTACAGGCCCTTGTAAAAGGTTCCTCTCCAGCTCTTTTGTAGCTCATTAAGGTACTGAAAGGCTGGAGATGGGTCACCTCAAAGCCTTCCTTCTCCAGGCTGAATAATTTCAGTTTTCTCAGCCTTTCCTCATAGGTGCTCCAGCCCTCCATAACGCTACGGTTTGATTTTTTTCCTGAGATTGTCTCATAGAAGTAATATCAAGTTTACCAATTTGGATAATCTGGTGTGATCTGACCAAAAAGGCTTTAAAGAACATTTCTCACTGTCATTACATTTAGAAATTAATTGCACGTTAGTCCCAGGCACCAGATTTACTTTACAACCCTTTTTCCCCAGAACACTTTAGAAGTGCAGAAGATTTTATAATAACTACATAATTGATCAGTACATATGCTTTTCTTCTGGTCTGATCTCTGCATAGTGCAGTAAGAGCAGAACTTTTTGCACCAGTGCCAGCAGCTCCTCATGCAGACACCCTGCTACCAGCCAGGCAGGGATGCACCCCCAGGACATGGCCAAGCACCCCCTGGCTTGAGGATGGGGAGGAAAACCAAGCTGACAAAATACATCCCAGTGGTTTTAAATGCAACTGACTGAAATTCTTTTAGCAAAGTATAAACATTCAAAGAGTGGAGAGGAATCACCCAAGGGAGTGCAGGGTGTTCTGCAACACAGTACTGTACATCTGCCCTGCTGGAACCGAGATAGAAACTTGCAGTGAGCAAAATGGCTGAATTTTCACCAAGGAAATGAGTGAATACTGTAGTCCACTGTCTGAGACACCTTCCCAGGAGATGGTCCACCTGGGTCCAAGAAATGTTCCATCATATAAAATGAAACAGCACAACAGCAGAGCTCAAGGGGAGTCCAGACCAGGATAACCTGGCTCCTAGCTTGGAAGGAGCTCATACAAAAATGGGACTTGAACTGGGTCTCCCATATTCTGGGTAGCACTTTAACCACCAAGCTGTAGGACAGAAGGGGGGATGGCCTCCACCTTCATTGCATTATCTACCCCTTGTTTCCTCAAGGGTTTTTTTGGGAGAAAAACCCCAAATTTTCAATTTGTTTTACCTGCATGAATAAAGGATTTATTTTTCTTCACTCTTCATTGTACCAGATAAACTAAATTGTTCGCTGTCGACATAGGCTTGGAATTATGGACAGAGAAAAACAGAGCCCACCTTGAAAACCACTAGTAAGTTCTGAAAATCGTAGGTTAGAAAAACAAAACTTGGAAGTGGTGATGGACATATTCACTGTTCAACTTTACATAAAATTGATCCCAATATTTATTGTAGCAAAAACTGCCAAAGCATCTTAAAAACAATGAAAGTATCCCACTGAAATCAAGCTGCCACTGCTTTTCATCATTATACACCTTGCTCCTCCTACATCCCGCTGTATTTTTGGATCAGAGGTTTAAAATTTAATATGTCACAGTACAGTAGGTGCCTGTTCTCTCATACAGCTCTAACATGCCAGACTGAAAACGATGCAATTTCAGGCACCATGATCAATTTCACTTGTCATTTTAAATATAACTTGTTACTGAATTAGGTGCCAGTTTTTCTCATTGGATCAATTAGCAACAGGGACAGAAAACTCATTCTCCAACTGTTAAATTGCAGAGAAGAATCCAGAAGCAAGTTACATGTAATAAGCATTTCTTAGACCCCCATAACAGCAGCAGAGGGAGTAATTGCAGGATATCCCTCTGCCTGTAAATCTTCCTTTTTCCTGCCATGGAGATAGGCATTCATTAAATGGGTTTTTCAGAGACGAAGGTACCTTCAAATCCCTAGTTTAATGCTTTCACTGAGAAAAAAATCTACATGTTTCATTACAGAACGCCAATTCAAAATAAAACACATCCATTTTGGCATGAAAATTTCCATGGCAATAGTTTCCAACAGGAGTAGACCCTACCAGCCACAAATATCTGTCTGCTTGATGCTACACAGCTCACTGCAGGGCATGGAAAGCAAATCCGTTGCTTTTTTATATACCAGAAACATCTTCCCAGCTGCTAAACTTCTCAAAGCGATTTCCAAATTATCATTTTCTCTTTTAATAAAAGGGTCGAAATGAAATGTTCGATGAAATAAAAACACAGATGTGGCCAACATCTGGTCCAGCCTCTTAAGAGCTTATTTAAAAGCAGTAGCATCACGTGGCACAGCTCTGAGACATCACAGATTTCTTCTGTTAAGAAAAACAACCACTTTACTGCAGGGCACAGGCAAAAAATAAGTTGGACATTAAAAATAACACTCCTCCCCTTCCCTCAAAATCCAGTTGTTAAACAAAAGGATCACCAGGAAGAGCTTAGAGCAAGGACCAGCCTATTCCCTCCTCACCCAACATCTCTGTAGCAAGTGGAGGAGGACAGGCACTTCTAGAGCTTTCCATCAAGGTACTGAATCTGCTACATTCATACTAAAACCATCAATCATCCAGCCAGCTCCCCAAAAATTTCAAAATAAACTCCCCTCAAAGCCTTCCCCTTACAGCCTTTTAACGCCCTTCCAACCAATTCCAGTAGACATGAGGGCTACAATCAGACACTGGGGATTAGGTTTGTAAACCTGTAGGATTATTTACTGTTCTTGTCATTATTAAATACTCACTAAACCATCTTTTAACACACCCTCTGCCCTTCTCCCTACCTCTGTGCAGCTAGTTAAAAGGTATAGATAGTGCACTATTATGGGGACTTATTACAGAAGAATCATTTCACCCAATATATTTTAAACCCCATATTTTTAAAAACAGCCATGTGAAGAATGCTTTTCTGTTTCTATTACAGGAGGCAGCACTATTTATTGCTCTGCCCAGATAAGAGGATTTCCTTACAGACAGAAATGGAGGCTGAACACTTCCCAGGAAATCCTCTAGAGCAGATATAATAGAAAGGCACTTGGTCCTCTGGTCCTATGCAGCAAATACATCCTTCATCACACTGTTTCACAGCAAAGAGTTTAAACAAATAAACTTTCCACCTATTTGGCACAACACCAGACACTAAGCACTTCCAGTATTTAAGACATACTTTGGGGCTAGAACACAACGAAATCTGAAAAGAATTGGGAGATGCATTTTCAGCTACAAAAATCCTTAAGCAACAAACCAAACCTGAGCCCGCAGCAGCAGAAACACTGGGATTGATTGCTGCTCTCCAGGGAGGGATTAAATCCAATGGGAGCCACAGAAAGCTCCCAGAGACCATCGGAGAGACCCAGTGGGCAGAAATGCTTTAAAACATCACAAATTTGATGAGCGATGCCGCTGCCACTTTGGGGAGCTGCAACGAGTGTGAAGGGAAGGCGGTGGCTTAGCATCAAAAAAGGCACTGCACAACTGTGCCAGGATATAATTGATGAGCTGATCAGAGGGGACACAAACACATCTGGAGGGGGAGATAACTGATGTACCGAGGGGCGTGAAGGGAACAGTCATTAAGGGTGGGTAACTGCGAGGGGAGCGGTGCCGGGCAGACACAGTGCCGTGGTGATGGTGCTGTAGGGACCAGGCAGGGAGGAGAAACTGATGTGAAAATACTGCAGCAGCAGCCCAGGATGGAGCACAAGGATCGATGGGTGTGCAAACGAACACACCACACATCAAGGTGTGAGCAGAGTCTGCGGGGCCATGTGAGCGGAGAACACTGCGAGTTTCACTAACACAGGGCAGGAGCCTCCCTCCAGAGCAGGCTGGGAGGTAATCCTGGCTGCTTTAAGCTGTTGCCAACCCCATTGCTCCAGGTAAGGCACCTCTTTGTGCAATCGAAGCCCACCCTGCCATGTTCCCATCCCACAGCATGCACCCTGCAGCTGCCAAGGGCTCCAGCTCTCCCAGCTCACCTTTGGCAGCATAATCAGGTGCTGTCACAGAAGAAATATTCCACAAAAACAAGACGTAAGGACAGAACAAAATTAATTGCACTTGATGATGAAATAAGGTCACAAAACACATGACGTTTATGCTCGTATTTAAGAGAAAGTGTTTTTTACTTTATTGTACCTGGAGCCACCTTGAAAATTACAGCCTACTCCTTCATCGTGCCAAATCGACACCAGGATTTAGGCCTGGTGGTGTACGGAGCACACGAGGCCATGCACACAGCATCAAGATAAATGAAGTCTGTCACTTTATTATTTCCTTCTGCCAAGGCAAGGTTAAGGGGTCCTCTCCAGCCAAAGCCAAGTTTCCAGCCTGCTAGTTCCTCAGAGAAAGCAAACACATCACAGCACACAGAGCGAGGCCCCGTCTTCCCAGAAACATTCGTTCCTGCCGAGGAGGGACGGTGGGAAGCGCTGCCGGCCGGCGCCGGGCTGCCCGGCAGGGCCGGGGCACACAGCCCTGCCTCTGCACGGTGCCCACTGGCCAGCTCCTCACACTGCGACTGCAGCAAGTGCTGAGGCAAAGCACAAAGGGGGCAAATGAAGGGCAAAGAGGGAAAAGGCACCATTTAATAAAAAAAAAAAAAGAAATTCCACATAGTCTGCTATCGCAGCTGCGCAAGGTCAGCCTGTACAAAAGCCGGGATGTACAAGCTCTTCAGCCATTTCCTCACTCCTGTCTACTGCAAATAGGACTTTCTCACAAAGCAAAGCAGAGCCCTGGCTGGTTTGCAGACACTGCAGTGGGCTCATCTGCTGTAGGTAGAAGATTTCCCCATAACACCGGGCCTTAATGCAGCACAGAACTAGAAACCCATCTTTATTAAGTTCCTGCGTCCATTTCCCCACACTGAGACTCAAGCTCCAGATGCTCTGTCTGTCCTGCACAGCTGAGTGACACCTGACAGCCATCCTCCATCAGCCACCTTCCTGTGGTGGTCTCATTACCCCGTCACAGGAACGGAATTTCAGATTTCTGTGCTTAATGATATATGGGAATAAATTATGAGAAAAGCTTTTCCTGCAGTCAATCACTCAGAACTTTTATTAGATAGTGAACGTATTTTTTATAAATTAAATTTCAATTTTGAAAAAAAAAACAACTAACCACCAACCCTGCTGCTTTCCTTTTCATCCATACTGAAACAAACACTGTTGTTTCACCTCACAGTCCATGGAGGATATAACCAAACCACATCCTCATATTTTATATCCAGTTAGAGGTTATACCACTCGTCTAACAGACATGGAAACTTATTAACTTAAACCTAATGCTTCAGAGAAACAGCTAATCTCTCCATTCTTTCCAGAAATCCTCCCTGCAATATATAGTCTTTCAAAGGAGGTAGTACAAAACCAGTCCAGCAATAAACAAAACCCTTCTGATTCTGAAGAATTTTCTTTGAAAAGGTAAGCTCATGTTCATTGAACTACATAGCAACATAAAAAGCCCTTAAGAAAAAAAACCCTTTCAACCTCCCAAAATAAATACAGCTGAAAATTAGGCTTTTGAACAGAAGAACATCTTGACACCGTCCTCAAAACCAGCAGCAGATGTTCTTCTTCTGGAATAACGTTCATATTCCCCCAACACCTTTGGAAAACAATGAAAAAGAGCATGGTTTATGCAACCTACTTGTTGCAACCTGTCATTTTTTTCTGAGCTCGCAACCCTGCTGCCATGACTGAGTGCTCAGAGAACGGCTGCTCTGAACAGTATCAAAAGAGTTATCTTTTGCTGATGGAACCAATAATCAAACTGACCAATACTTACCCAGAAACATACTACCTAGCTACCACAAATGACATTTTTCAGTGCCAAACACTGGAAATCGTAAGAGCTGCCAGGCACAGACACAAGCCTTCTCCAGCCTGTGATTTCTGCACCAGCAATGCCAAGACCAACCATGGCGCTTGCACCAGAGGTGCCACACACACCTCAACCTACATTCATACATTCATCCCCTCCTGCCTGAACAGTTATGGACATAAAACTTTTTAAAATGAAAATTATAAAGACAGATTTCCCCTGCTTATTGTGCTTTTCCAGCCCATCACCAATTCCCTGCTGTATTTTCCTCCTTTGCTTTTTATGCTGTTCTTGGCATCTTTTCTCCCCTTTCCCTTCCCCCAGCCTTCGTTCTTTTTGGTGCCTTCTGGCCTGTATTTTCTGCATTTTTTTAAAATCTGTGCAGGGGGATCCAAGAGTAACAGTTTATACAAAGGGAGAGACCAAGGAGAAGAACTGATCAGCTTCTCAATCAGCTCCCTCTCCCAACCCCACCAGGGCAGAGCAGGGTTATCTCTGGCAGGGGGCGAGGGCAGTCCAACACCCTGGAGAGCCGACAGCAAAGCAGCCGGGCTCAGATCCCACTGCAGCTCGCTTTCCCCATACTGACAGACCACTATGTAAAACAGCAAGAGCACTTTACACCCGAGCCAGCCCCAAAGGGAACAGCTGGCTCAACGTTTAAGTGCTGCAGCATCATTTCTGCAGCTCCCCAGGTCTTGCTGTGGGTGCTAAATGCTCTGCTGTCCGTCCCTGCAAGCACAGGGTCCTTGTGCCCAGCGCTCAGCCACCCCAGCACGGGTTTTATTGAGAAGCAAATCTCCTCCTATAACCCCCTGTTGCATCGCGTTATTTT
>VZTT01073496.1:0-23559 GCA_013400855.1 Buphagus erythrorhynchus
TTTTTAGGACATATTTTTCTCTTGTTTGGGTACTCCACTGCCCCATGCTGCTGCCGTGGGCACACTCTGGGTGATACGCACACATCCCTGGCTGGCAAAGGGAGCAGGAGCCAGCTGATGGAATTCATCAAGTCTTTTCCGGATAACAGTGTTGTGCATTTGATCAAAACATTTTCTTTAGGATAACAGTTGAAACAACCAGGTTAGCATGATCAAGTTCTTCACTGAGCAGAAGAAAAAGAGCTTTTACAAGTGGAAACTGGATTTTCCAAAATAGAAGTCAGTGTTGGTAACCAGTTTCACTGAAATAGGCTAGAAATTTGGGCTTGCTTCCCAGAGGTGAAGTGACACCCAGAAAGCATCTCTGCCAATTACTTTTTTTGTTCTGGTATTAAGCAATGGCATCCCTTCCTGAAGGCATCACAGCTTCCTCATATCTGGGGTAGCAGGTGCCTGGTATGGCAGGACGGCTGCCGAAGCCCACCAAAGAGAGACCAACATGTGCAGGCTCTGGGGTCCTGGCAGCAGAACAGCACCAGTACAGCTCCCCTCCTCTGCCACCGATGTTTGCAGGCACTTGACAAAGGAGGTGCTGTGTGACAGGACCAGAAACGTGACCACAGAGGGGTGCCATCCTCCTCCCATCGCAACGTGGAGTCGTAGAGACCATGCAAGGTCATTTTGAAGAGAGAACAGTCTAAAGCCAAGTTCGTCCTTCTGGGAGGCCTTTTGGAAGTGGTTTATCAATTCTGCTGGTGCCCTGCTGTAGCTGCTATGTGGCATCTCTGCATGAAACTAGCATAAGGATTCCTTGCACATAGAGGCTGCCAGGCAAGGAGCTGTAGAACCCCAGAGTGAATGGGATGGTGCTTGGAAGCACCTGCCCAGCTCATTGCACAGCTCTATGGGCTGGCGTGGCGGCATCTCTTCATCTCCACTTTGCCTAGTGCAAACCTGGATTTTTAAAAATAGTTTTCTGGAAAGGCGTGAAGTGTCAAGTGAGGCAGCAGCCCCTGTGTGGATCTGGGGGGAGGGCTCTGATCTGTGGTGGTGGACAGGTCTGTGGGGAATTTAGTTTGGGCAAGGATGCCTGGGGTGGAGCCTAGGGCAATGCTGGTTCTCTGCTGGGTGGAGCACTCTGGTGCTTGGTGGTACCTTGTGTAATTTCAGACAGTGGTGTGGCTGGTGTCCTGTAATGATACCTGCAAGGAGACTGGGAATGCAGGAGGACTCACCAGCACTGCTGGACTGGCTTTCCCAATATTGCAGACCTATTGGTATTGACTCTGACTCTGAAGAGGTGGCGTTACCCCATTAACCCAGAGCACTGCCTCATTCTTGACCATGCTCCTGAGCTGGTGGCAATCACACACCTGCTGTGAGCATGGGGTGGGGGGCAAGGCCTGGCTTCCCTTGGTGCAGACCATGGTGCAGAGTGGAGAGGAAAATCACCAGCCCTGCTGGTGGCTGTGAGACAGTGGCAAAGAGGCTCTGTGAGCCCCCTTCCACCACCTGAACCCCGTACATTTTCTGATGTATCCTTTGCTGTAATTAATTACATGTCCAGTGGGCTCATTTCTTTCATACTGTTACTGACAATCTGTTAGATAAAGGGAAAAAAATGCATTGGTGCCCTGTGGTATTGAAAGTGAAGGGTTTTCACACTGTCAGGGTAATGAATTCTGCACGGGTTTGAAGCACCTGAGCTTGGGGGAGTCCTTGTGTCATGTGTCTAGGAGTGACAACCCCCAGTGGTTAATTACTGCCATGGATGAGAGCTGAGCTGATAGCCAAATGAGATAATTTCATTAGTAGTTAAATTTGAAGTTAATTGGATTCACGTTTATACACAGTAGTGTACAAAGACACACTTGAAAATGCTCTTTGCTGCCTTTTCAATTTTTTTTAAGAAGGTAAATGAATTGAGGGATGCTTCTAAACTGCTCCCTCTTTTTTTTCACCATGGTTTGGAGTCAGGAGAGTCCTCTGCTGCTGCAGGCTGCTCTCTGCCCCAGCCATTGTGTCCTGCAGTGGGGACATTTGCTGATGCCCAAGTGCTGCTTGCCACATCTGTGCAGGGGTTGCTGCTAAGCTGTCCTCTAGCTAGTGACAAGATTTCTTTTATGGAAGAAAATTACTTATTTCCACTTCCTTTGCAAACTGATAATTTGCTTTCATTGTGTGTGTTGCCAGCTCCTAGTGAATGGAGGGACAGACATTTATTGACTATCTTCTGTGTGCAGAGCCTTTGACATGTACAGGGGTGTCTGTAGCAGAGGTGTTTGCTCCACTCTCCACTACGACAACACTGGGCTCCCCCTAAGACATTTCACCTCTGGAAATCAGATGAGTGATGGATCAGCATTGCCTTGGAGGTGTTTGCCAGGAACCTGACGGAGCCTGGTGAAGCAGTCTGGAGGAGGTGATGGGATACAGGAGATGGCAGGGTGCAGGCTGAATGGGCACTAGAGCTGCTGTGTGCTCCTTCTATCATGGAGGTGTGCCTGTTTCAGGTCAGCAGGTATCACTTCAGGTACTGATGCTGCTGGGACTACCAGCCTCTCCATGGGGAGGCCACTGTAGGAAACCCTCAGAAAGGTATTTTGGTACTTGGAGCTTAAAATTGTTGGTAGAGGTTGTTGGAAAGAGATTGTTGTTTACCTTGGAAAATCCTGCTAGGCTCTGCTCTAGTTGAGCCTCTCTACAGGCTGGAGCTGGCAGGTGAGCTGCTCTGTCCTGCACAATATCAGCCCAGCAAGGCAAGGAGGCAGCTCTGCCCACAGCTGCTTCTGCCCCATCTCTAACTTTAGGTGTCTAAAACAACCTTCAAGTAGCACAGGACAAAGACATTCAGGAAAAACTATGTCTTGAAGGACCTAGGTTCCTATGTCCGTGTGGCCCACTGCTAAAATGTAGAGGTTAATTTCCTCTTGAGTGCTCTGCCTGTATGAGTAAGGCAGGAACATCCTAGAGCAGGGGCTGATTCTTAACCACTCTTTGTACCAGGTGGGTTAGTGTTCTTCTCTTAAGTCAATTGTTTTATTGCAGCTGAAAGTTGCCAGCACTGGGGGGAAATCTCATAGACAATGGGATGCTCCAGTCTTTCTTTTTTGGTGAAAGCAGATTGTATGGAACTGACAGGAAGAGGTTGGATTGCAGCTCTTGCAGCTATGGTCACCTTTGGCCCTTGGTCACCTTTGGCCCTTGGTCACCTTTGACCCTTGGTCACCTTTGGCCCTTGGTCACCTTTGGCCAGGCCCCGCAGCCTCCTCTCAGGCCCTGCCTGAGACTTGGCTGTGGGGACCCTACAAGGAAGATTTGTTGGCAGATGACAGAACATTTCATTTGGAAATGGGATGTAATAAAAACCAGCCTAGACCTGTGGAATAGATCATAGGTGATGTTTTCTGAATTGACTGAGGAACAGAGGTCCTTCGTTATACTTTTTTTTGTGGTGGTTATATTGCTCAGTGCCCTTGACAATGATCCTAGTCCTTCTGGGTGTGGCAGTGGCTTTGGAGAAAGTGAATAATTTATAATATTTTAAAATACTGAAGTAAATATCAAGGTTTTTATGATAGCTATGGAAAGTGAGGAGTGGGGTGTAGTCAGTGTGGGGCAGTTTGGGAGGGGGAGCTTCCCCACAGGTCAAGGCACCTTTGGGATGTGAAGTGTTGTGCCACTCTGTGGTGACACCATACAACCAAGGAGGGGAGGAGTCCTGATTTCCCTCCTGGGTCTCCGGAGGGCTCCTAGGTGGCAGTAGTCAGCCTGTGAAATGTTTGTCTGCTTTATGGACAGCCCTTAGCTGAGTCCCTGCTAGCCCTGGGAGTGAGCATAGCTTCTGAGACTGACTTTATGCAGACTGCAGATACTTTTGTATTCTCCAGACTGTAGAGGTGACATAAAGCTTTTAATTTTGTGTGGGAGAGAAGGAAGCAGGGCAGTGATGAGGGGAGAACATTTTAATCTAAAATAACCATTTTCTGCCTGCATTGAATAATTAGAATTCATTATTCCCTTCCATAAGGGATGTGGCTTCTCTCTAGCACTGGAGAGCAAATTAATCAATTGTTTTGAACCTTAAATTCTTTTAGGATGTGAATGCACCATAAATATTCTGTAGGAAGGGCCTGAGAGGAACAGCTTGCATCCTGATTTGTGGATACTGAGTGTGGAGGAAAGTGGGGCATGTGCTAAGAGATCAGTGCAGCAATGCTAGAGTTTTGGCATGTACCCCTTCATCTGAGGGAAGGGGAAGGTAGCCTTTGTGGCCCTGACCCAGAGATTGTGAGCCACAATTTGCAATTACTTGTGTACCTGTCTCTTGTCTCATCAGGTGAAGTCTCATTTCTTTAAAGATATTGAAAAAAGGAAAATTTTTAAGTTTTATTTTTAGATCAGTTAAAAATAAAATTTGGGCTCAAAATCTTTACTAAGCAAAAAACTTTTTTTAAAAAATGGTTTTGGCTTTTGGCAAAATGCTCCATTTCAATCTCTCCAAGCTTTAGAGACCTGAAAAAACTCCACTGTCTTAAAAACAATTGCCTTTAGAACACAATGTGGAAAACCAGAATCTGTGCATTTTTTCTTGACAGTGGTGCTAAAATCAACAATGTCACATAACTTTTGCTGATCCAACATGCTACCTTTTAAGGACGGAACCTGATTTTTGCTAATGAGTTGTTTTGGACCAACAGGACCTTGGAGTTGACCATTGCCAGAGCGGTCCTTGTCCTGTAGAGGTTGGCAGAGCACAAGGGCCAGGTGCTTCATGCAGCCCAGAGTCCCTTCCTCTTCACTGAGGTGCACACTCAGCTTTTCAGAGCTAAGCTCCCATGAGTGCCACTGCCTCTGAGCGGTGGCTTGGATCTGATGGACCCCTCATTTTCCTTTGGCCTTGGAGGAGCCACTTGGCAGGCTGGCAGAGGTGCTGGCCACAGGGTTGGGTCTAAGGGACAGGTCTGTGAACTAAAGTGGTGCCTGAGTAGTGTGTGTGATGCTCACACTGGGAGGGGATTACGGAGCCTACATCCAGCTGCTGACCAAGCTGTGGTGTTGCATGGTCAGTGCTACCAGGCACCTGTGTGTGTCTTGAAAGCAACTTCTCCTTGGCTAAGTATTCTGCCCAAGGATGCCCTGGGAGCCCAGAAGACCATGAGTGGGCTCCAGGATTTCCTCTGGGGTAGGGATGGATGCTGCCTGATGAGATCACAGGGGCATCCTTTTCTTCTGGAGGGTCTCTTGTGGCAACAGCTGTCAGTGATTTACCCCAAATCCCACTGTGGCAGCCTGAAGGGATGATGACTATTCCAGAACCTCCACATGGGAGCAGGGTCCAGGCATGACTGAGGAAACACTTCTGTGGCACTCTGTGAGCCATGCTAGCTGACCTCTTGTCTTTACACTGCCAGCAGAAACATGTCCTCGAAGGTGATAAGAGATGTGTTTGGGAGAGGGTGAAGGAAGAGAAGGGCCCTGTGCCCCCTGGACCAGGGGCAGAGGGAGATGGAAGACATCCCACTGCCTGCTTTTGTGGGGTTATTTCCATGGAAGTCCTGTGGGTACTTGACTAAAACCTATGTTTCTGTGGCTAAGTGCATCAGGCTGTATCTGCAAATCTGACTCTTCTTCTGGCACAGTGACAAACTATATTTTCAACCACCTTCATGTCTCACATGTCTCAATGCCTTGTGTTTGTTCCTTTTTTTTTTAACTGCTTTAATAGGAGATAAAACAAATGCCCTGCATTGTATTTAGATCTCAAAAATTTAGATCTCAGCCTGTGCACGTGGTTTTCTAGGGAGTTTTCTGGCAAAATGTCATTAAGATCTGTGTTATTTCTCATTTCACTGCTTTTGACTTTACAAATCTAAGCTTTGGAGAAATTTGGGAATAGGGGTGAGCAGCTGGAGTTAAGGCGGGTGTGTTCCTCTCCCTGCAGAGCTCTGCTCTTCACCTTCCAGTCTCGCAGTTCATTGGAGCTTTGTGGCAGCTTATAGAGAAAACAAAACTGTGCCTGCCCTCCCTGCCAGCCTGGAAATCCCATGCTGGTCCTCGCAGAGCAGTGATGACAAATGCATGGCTGTGTTCTGGGTGCTTGGGGAGATGTAAAACCGTGTCTGCTTGTCGCAATGCTCACGTGATGATTTGTTGGTTTGATTCCTCAGGTCGCGAGCTGGCAAGTACAACCCTCCCAGGATATCCTCCACATGTCCCTCCTGCCGGACAGGGCAGCTACTCTGCTCCAGCGCTGACAGGAATGGTGCCTGGTGAGTCTTCAGAGCACAGGGGAAAGAAAACATAGAAGGAAACAAGTAGCATTTCAGGAGAGAAACACTGCGTGCTGTAAATGTTCTGTGCTGAGGTAGAAGGCAAAGTGATGCAAGGTAGGTGTGGAGTGATCCTGAGTGGAGTAGGACCAGGCTCCCCAGCACAGGAGGCTGCATAACCTGCAGAGAGACAGAGCAGAGTGCTGGCACTAAAATCCTGAAGGAGTTCCCAACCTCCCTTCTGTGGAACCTGGAGACTGCTCCATATTGAGCTGTGCCAGGCTGTACTCACCTGACTCAGGCTTTTCTCTAACTTACCTGATTTCTTCCAACACTGTGCCTCTGTGCTGCCCCAGCATTGAGGTCATTGGGCCTGGAGGCTGGACATGTCCTGACCTCAGACTTCCTCTGTGCAACCTGATTGATGGGGACACCCAGTTGTTCCCAGGACACTGTACTTCTGTAAATTCCTTCCTGTTTTGGAACCTTGCCATCAGAAATGCCAGGTGGCATGAGCCAGCAGGTGGGTACTGCCTGCATGGCAGCAGAAGCAGAGGTTGTGCTGATGCCTGGGGTGGGCAGAGCAGGCTCTGCAGGTATGTCACATCACTGATGCCAGCCTTCAGCGCTGTTGGCTGCACATCTGCATGCAGCTCAGTGTAGGACAGTGACTTCTGGGTGCTGGCAACAAGGAGTGGTGGGGCCACAGCACTCCTGTCTTTTTTGGAGAGTTACCAGTTCTTTGGGAGCAGCTGCTGGGGTGGGTTGGCAGAGCTGCAGGATGTGGGGCTTAATGGTGCTCAGCCAGAGGAGGTGCAGTGAGGTTCAGTGATGTAGAGTCATCTGAGCCGATCTTCCCAGGTAATAGATTTTATTTTTAACTACATATAGGCTTGTGTGACCCATTATATTGAATAACTGCACTGTTCCTCTCACTGGTTCCTTTAATAACAACCTTCTGCTCCAGCTAGTGTGAAGGTCAGCTGCAAATTCTTGTAGGTTCTCTGTCTCATTTAAGTGAGAATTTGCTAACTAGCATCCAAAATGCCTTCTCAATCCTTCTTTGACTCTTGTCCTTTGCAGAATCAGTTTTAGAGCCTTGCTAGGGTAAGCACCACAGTCCCTGAAGGGCTGACAGTAAGGCAGGTGACAGACCCAGTCTGCTACCATTGGCTCGTCCCTGCTTGTTCCAAAATGGCCAAATGGTCATTTGTGCCCGAGCACAGGCATGTGTTTGTTGTGCCAGCTCTCAGGAATTCGTCTCACAACTTGCCTCTGCCTTGTTCTAGTTTTCGGAGCCTTTGCAAGAAATGTGCTTCCTTGATAAGATTTTTAATCATTAGCCATGAATTTCTGCTCATAATTAAGCAATTGTGTGAGTTAAGTGGTTAGAGACATGGGAGAAATGTATACATGATAACACATAAGCAGTGTTTTGTTGCATGCTTGTTGCTACTGCCATTGCCCCTGCTGATGTGAATAAACCCAGCCATTACCATGCTGGATGTTTGTCCCATACCTACTGGGGTCTGTAGCTTGCCTATGGGGCACAGGAGACCGTCATACTCCTTGCATTTGCAAGATGTGTGGATTCAGCTCCATGTTCCGTCCTTATCTTTTCTCCAGCCCTCCCACCACTGCTCACCCTAACAGGAGCACTTTTGCCTCCTGACAGCTCCAGGTCCTTTCTTATCTGTCCCACAGGCAAGGAGGTACACAGGAACCTGTCTCTGCTGCATCTCCATGACTTGTTCAAACACATGCTTAAAATTTCACATTTCCTTCCTTTCCTACAAAACAAGGGACTTGCATATCAGCAGTGAATTTCCATTTTTATGTGGCTTGTCTGCCATGGCAGAGAATAAACTATTCAAATGCTTTTCTCTGAAGGAACCAAACAAGCAAACACATGGTTTGATTTCAGCCTGGAGCTTTAGGGACTGACAGCTGGCATTGCTTGAGTCTTCCATGAACGTGTTTCCTCTGCAGGCTGCTGGCCCTGCAAGCTTCTCCTGCCTTTTGGTAGGCTGTCACCCTGTAGAATTGACTGGAGAGGAGCTGTCTGAGCTGTGCTGAGGTGCCAGCACCCACAGTGCTCTGATGTCACAGGGCACAAGTGAAATGCCACGGTGGGGACAGATGGGTGGGTAGGTGGGATAACAACTGGCTGGGTGGTCAAGCTCAGAGGTAGTGCCTAATGCCACACTCCAGGTGGATGCTGGTAGCATAGACTGCAGGGTATGGCTAGAGGTCTGTCTTGGTTCACAATCTGATCCATAACTAGAAGAGAGCCCAGCTTACCAGGTGGTCAGAGGATGCCAACCTGCATGATTCCCTCAGTAGGCTCCAGAGCAGGGCAGTGATGTGGAGGCAGGCAGACAGGCTGAGGAGGAGCATGAAACCCAGCAAGAGAAAACCAACAGATCCTGCACCAGGAAAAGGAACACTTTGCAACAAAATGGGCTGAAGACTGTTTAGTTCCTGGAGGGGCTCCAGGGATGAGGCAGACTGAGAGCTGAGCATCAGTCTGCCATCTGCACTGGTCATGAGATGGTCAGCATCATCCTGGGCAGGCGTTGAAGGGAAGGAGTCATCCCCCCTCACTTGGAACTTATGGACTCAGAATGGTGCTGGTTTGGGCCCCCCAAACACAAAGAAATAATTGGCAGAAGTCACAACAAGCAAGATGCAACTGGGTATGACAAAAATCTCAAACTTTTCCCCCAAAAGGTAGGCCCAGTGGTGGAACAGGCTGCTGAGGGGTTGTGCAGTCTCCATGCTTGAGGGTTTTCAAGGCCACATTGGGTGAAGCCCTGAGTATTCTGCCCTGGCCTTACTGCTGATCCTGCACTGAGAGGGGTCTTGAGACTGCCTGATGACCTTTCCATCCTGAAATGGCTGGTCATTCCATGACTCAGTGTTTCAGCTGAGGCACTGCTGGAAATGTGCTGCAGAAATTCATATGCTTCTGCATGATACTGTGAGTAGGGATGAAGTCAGGAAACTGTAAACACAGGGAGATCAGGCCCTTCTCTGTAAAGGAGTGGTGCCAGCAGTCCACGCAGAAGACACACTTCTGCTGTAGACCAAGTTACCATTAAATGACTGAGCCATGAATCCCACTTTGAGGCTGGAGGGAGCCCTATAGGCATCTTTTCTGTCATAGGGAAGATCCTAATGTCTGCACAAGAACTGGGAAAAATCACTTTCCATGTTCCTCTTCCATCCTGTGACCATGGTCTCACACTGCAGCAGTCCAATGGCACCTTCTTCCAGCCCCTGGCTTGGCATCCTGTTTGCCTGTGCTCCATGTCCTGTGCCTGACTCACATTTTCCTCTGGGAGACTGTTAAGGACAGGAGGGAGCCAGGTAGACCCAACGTAAGATTGGTGACTATTGGTAAATATTCCTGGACGTGCCGGGAGCAAGCATCAACATTGACTCTGTCATGTAGTAGGTCATGGGAAGCCACAAGATCCTAGGAACAGCCACCAACCTCTCCTGGGGAAGGGGACATAGAAGTGCCTGAAGCAGCTTGCACAGAATGAGCACTTTTCTTTAACCTTCATTGTGTGGTGGCTTGAAGCATGGAAGTTTATATTCCTTGTAAATGTTAATTTTGTCTAATGCAGCTCTATGTATATTTTTGTTACCTGTTTAAAGCTGTAATCCACTGTTGGTTCCTGCTAGTTTTGTGGCCTCAGCATCATCTCAGGGCACAGGATCCCACAGGTTACTGAGATGCTGTATGCAGAAATTATCCCCAATAATTTGGTACTGTTGTTACTATTTGTTCACACTGTGACAGTGCCCCTAAGGTGCTGTTGCTTTGGAAACATGGAGCACTGTTTCCCCAGCAGCCTTTCCTTCCTGGGGGAAAATCTCTGGGGAAGAGCAGGCAGGAGTAAACTGCATCTTCTCCACCCTGTCATGTACTCACAATGTGAAGCCTTGTACCACCTGGCTGTGCTTCCTCCATCACAAAGATATGGTCCTGGGGCTGCTTGCTTCTTTGGATGGAGATGGTGCTGTCTTCTGCTTGCAGTTTCTGCCTTCTCTTTTCCTTTTACTGCCTCACACTTCGCTTTGGGAGCTCAACACAAGCAAGCTGGGTGCACACTGGGAAATGCAACATTTTCAGGGGTTTTACTCTTTGGCCAATGTGGGGGCCTCAGACCCCTTTCCTGAGGTGGAGTGTTTGAATGGAAGGGCATCCTCTGAAGCAGCTGTTGGCTGGTCACAGAGACCGTACAATCACCATAAGTCCCTCACCTCTGGAAGGCTGGGCTTTCTCTCCAGTGCTATTGCTCCTCCTTCATGGGCTCTGCTGCCCTGCTGACTGGAGCTGGCATGGTGATAGAGACCAGTGCTGCTTGTCTGGGGTCTTTCCTTGATCCTTTGTAGCTTCACAAAGCACCAGCCTGTTTCCAGCACCGGCTCAGGTGTCTCCTCACAGATCACTACTTGTGTCCATGGGTCTGCTCCCAAGTTGAATCTGAAGATCAGTGTTCTCCCATGTGTGGGGCAGATGGTAGCCATCAGCAAGGAGACAGAGGGGAAACATGAGGAGTGGTGTAAGAGCTAGAGTATGTGTGCCTGCTCCAAGCAACCCATCCCAGAAGCTGTGTCCTGTTTGAGTCCTGAAAGCGCTGGGGCAGAGGGGCTTGCAGCAATTTCATTGCTGAGACAGGGGTTTGGACAAACCACAAGTGTGTCCACCAGCGTGTGTGTGCCCTTGCCATCATGCTTATGATGCTGCAGCTGAGCTGAACACAGGTCATATGCAAGTAGCCATGATAACTCACTTAAATCCTATTCCAGTTCTTGTGTTAGAAGTGCTGGGACAGCAGTCCTTGTTTCCCTTCAGTTTCTGTCCCTTCCCCCAGTTCCTTCTTCCCATCTCCAGGGTTGAAGCCCCTTTTTCCTCCCCGGGGCTGCTGTTCACCCCATCCCCTCCTCTCCTGGCAGGCTCTGCATGCTGGGTGACAGGAAAGGGTAGACTCTTCAGAATAGTGATGCTGAGAATATAGTCATTAATGGGACTCTTGAAACCCAGATGTCCTTTCTGAACACCGGTAATTTGTTTTTAATGAAAAACCATGCAGTGACCCTGAACAAATGAATTTCCTTTATAAGAAGTCTATGTGCAATTACCCGACTAAAGGGACCTGAAAACACTGACATTCAAAACTGGGCTTTGAAAAGAAAGGCATAAAAAATAGCAATGTTGTCATTAGCAGTCTTTTATCTAGGAGAAGATGCTTGCTCTAACATGTGAAGGGGAAGGAGTTGATGTTGCAAACAAAACATGTTATTTTCAAATGCACTTTTTCATTGTAGCTGGTATTGCTGCTGAGGAGCAATAAGATTGTGTGACTTCTTCCTGTTGGGGCTGTTCCTCACTCTAGGTCTGCAAGGGGTAGCACCCTCCCTCAGTCCACTGGCACCCAGCCTGCAGCAAGGGGTGCAGGGGTTCAGGATGCCAGCCTCATGTCATGGAGGCATTAGGAGGCAGACATTTGGATGAGTGGGACTACCAGGACCCAGTCTGTAGAGACTGGTGGAATTTGGATCCACTGGCACACTGAAGACTTTATTAATAGTTATTTTTTTTTAGTTATTGTTTTTTGTTCTGGCTCTACCTTTGCCAAAGCTTTGCAATGGCATGTTGTAATCTCACGACGATATTTAGGAAATAAAAGAGAAGCAGCTGAGAGATAAAATGCCTAAAACCAGGGGCAGAGCAACCAAATTGCAGTATGTGGGATGTCAGAGGGCATCAGTGAACCAGATCCTTCTCTGTTGTACAGCATAATGCTGGAACTGCTTGGGTACTTGAACACTGGCACTGCTCTGGCCAGTGAGAGTGAAAATAGTTTCTGGCCCTTTATGCTGGATGGACCTAAAGCAAATTGGGAATAAACCTTAGCAATTCTTCAGTGAAGCAGAAAGTTTGCATGTTACCTCCTCAGAGCTTGGAAGTGACTCCTAAGTATGCTATCTATTCCACTGCCTCATGCTGCTGTTGTGGCTGGGGTGGGGATGTGTGTTTGGGTTAGAGGCACCTGTGCTTTTTCAACAGCTCATGCAACTCAAATCCAAATCCAAATGTCCCCTAGTGCACTCCAAGCACAACTTCAGCCCCTACAGATGCACAAAAAAATTCCAAGACTTCAATACTACAGTCAGAAGACCTGCTACCAAAGGGCAGAAGTACTGACATGGCCTTTTCTGGTACAGCAAATTTTTTTCATTTTTCCCTAAGTCTGGGGCTGTTCCACAGAAGTGTCTTCCCACCCTTTTGTAGTCTTAGAAGACAAATCCCAGAGAAGTTTCATCACCTATAATGGATTGTGTGATGTGCCATCACAAATATCTTGGGACAAATTGCAAACCAGCTGACAAATGATTCCCTTAATTAATAATGAAGCAGTTAGGTAAATGGTATATGTTTATCCTCTGCTTGTGTACATTTTGAATGAAGATCTGCCAGAATCTTGGAAGTCTAGAGAAATGTTTTGGTTCTCATCTGTCAGGAATGCTTGCACAGAATATAGATAAAATGTATATAGTTTTCAATATGATCATGTCAGATATTACTTCATTGAATTGACTTAGAAATTGTGCTGAAGAGGGCCGGAAGATAAAATGCTGGAAAGCCTACAGCCTTTGGATGTACTTATCCACCTTCCCCTCGCAGAGCAATCCTCACTGGGGTCAGTTTGGCCCTCTGCTCTTTACTCCAGCTGAGGATGTGGTCCCCAGGGTCCCACGCGTGCCAAAGGCAGACCGCTCTGCTTTGCTGGCCCTCTCTGCTCTGTCCATAATTTCTGCCTCCTCCCATTGAGGTAAGACATTGTGCATATCTAAACATAAGTAAGCAAGGTGAAGTGTGTATAAACAAAGAGGTCTGTATTTAGGAGTGAGGAGGAGGAGAGAAAACATATTGTATTGCTCCACTCTTTGGAAATTTCTATGCATTTGTAATAACAAAATTACCATAATTTGCTCGTTAACGCAGCTAGATCAGTCAAGCATTGTTCCAAACATGCAGAGGCTGCCTCTCGCTCTAGGTCTGCCAGTGAGTTAAGCATGGTAGAAATTAGCATGCAAATAGCCCTAATTCGGCCGAGCTGTCAGATCCGCATTCAGCTGCTTCTTCCCTTTGAAATCCCTGACAGGAGGGGCTCAGGCAGGCCCATCCTCCAGTAGATCCAGCCAGGAGAGTACCGAGGGGGCACCTCCTGAGTGACAGTTTGGCTACCTTCAGTCAAATCCATCTATCTCGTCAGCCAGCAGTGGTGACACCGGGGGCTGTGGGTTGGGGTGCATCTTCCAGTCAGACCTCCATGCCAAAACTGTCCCCTCCTCACCCCAGGATGGTGCCAGGGTTTGGGGCTCCAGCAGCTGAGTGATGCTGCCCTTGGGATAGGGGAGTGCTCTGTTCGGATACCAGTGCTCAAGTTAAGCTTCTCTTTGGATCAAAGAGTGTTGGTTGAGGTTGGGATGTTTTAGTATTGAGGGATGGAAACCAGGGCTTGTGGTAATTTCTTCTGGAGCCTTAGCCAAGACTCCCGGGTTGTCTGTGGCTATGAAACTCTTGGAGCATCACTGCAGAGGATGGTTCTCTGGGCAGTGATGGCATGCTGCTGCACCATATCTGCCCATGGTCCCTGAAGATGGGAGGGGAGAGAGAGCCATGCAGCTGGTGGCACAGGGCTCTGTCCTGCATCCTCAGAAGGGAGGCATGAGACCTTTCTAAGATACCCGCAGGGAGACCCTGCTGGCAGCTGGGAATGGTTCTCTGTTAATGATTATTCAGTGTTACTGTGTGATGTGCTGCCCACCTTTAGGCAAGATTGGTGGTTATAAAACCAATAATGAGAATTTAACAAGTCTTTTGTTGCTGGTTTGTTTCTTTTCTTTTAAGGGGAGGTTATGTTACTAAACATTTTTCTGCCCTCTGCAATACAGTAATTTTGAGACCCCTTGTGCTGGCAGCTACAATAAACCGCCTCAAAATATCTAGAGCCGGAAATTTAAAGATAATGTATTAAAAGCTCAGTAATATGCTGTGTAGGACCTGCCACATGGGCCTGATTTTAAGAGTTTGCCATATGCAGAATCAGTTTGCCCCTACCCAGGCAGCTCGCAGGGTCTCCTCTAGGCACTGAGGACACTCCCTCTGTATGTAGAGGGTGCAGGGGCACTGCAATCCTCCTTTGCAAAGGCAGGAGCAGCTTTACAGAGGGTTTGCTAATAGATCATTGTTCTGCTGTCTCTCAAAGACAGCAGTGACAATGGCTGCCCAGGTGATGTACCCCCAATGTGCTAGCTGTGGCAGCTTGGTGTCCAGCCAGATGTGGCATGCCAGGGGTGAGGCACACTGCTGCATCCTCTGAATTTCATGGGTCCACTCCTGTTTGCTCGTTTCTTCAGCTGTCCTTTGGTGGAAACACAATAAGGAAAAGATAGCTGTCATTAGAAAGCCATAAGACCTACATTAGTTCTGATTTTGGAAATTTCCAGTGAGGATTGGTGTAGCAGAGCTATGAGAGTGGTAGGACATTGCACAGGTTACCCTGAGAAGCTGTGGCTGCCCCTGGAAGTGTCCAAGGCAGGTTGGAAGAGCTTGGAGCACCCTGGAATAGTGGAACAGTATAGTCCCTGGTGTAGTCCCATGTCAGGTGTTGGGATGACATGAACTTTAAGGTTCTGTCCAACTCAAACCATTTTGTTATTCTATGATTCAAGTGCCCAGTGTTCTGAGCCTCACACAAGCGTTGCCTATGAGCAAGGAAAGAACAGCTAGAGCTGACTTGGACTTGCTGGGCTGAACTCAACCACCTTGCACGTAGTGTGGTTTCTCAGAGGAGAGAAACATCCATGTGAGAGCACACAACACAGATTATAATTTCTGAGCATTCTATTTTTCATGCTTGTTTCTCCTTTGTGTTATGTCACCACACAGAGTTTAAAAAAAATTGGAGATTACAAAAGTGTCGTGGTTGAGAACAGCAAGTTGTCGGAGCTTTGGGCGCTGAGAAGTGCCCAGCATCTGTCAGGGCTGCCAGCTGTGGCTCAGGCATCAGATGACCTTGTATGTGGGGTGTGTGGAGCAGCCAGACCAGCCATCAAATCAATCAGGCACTTTCCTGACAAATTATGTTTGACAATGAGCAAATGCCAAGATCCCCAAAGTAAGCAGAGTGGAAAGCACTTCATGGCCCGCTGTGTCCGTGAGCAGGAGTGTGACATGGCTGCTCTTTCCCTGCCATACCACACAGCATTGCAGCTGGTAACAGTGGTGGGAGAGTAAAGTCTATGTTCCCATCACATCTGATCTCAACAGCCCAACTGTCCAGTGCTTCCATGTGGTGAGGGTTGGAATGAGGTGTTTTCTTTCCTCCTGAGCGTTAGACCTGTCTAGCCCACCTCTTTCTGAGATTCTTGTCCCAGAGGGGGCTTCTCATACATCATCCCCAGCCTGGGTTTCTGTATGCACTGAGTGATGTGCCTAGCTCAGGGGGACAGGGGTTCAATATGTGCCTAGCTTCAAGTGGTCAAGAAGTTGTCCTGCAATGAGATGGAAGTCTCCTGCTTCCAGCATTTTTGTGGCCAAGGGAGTGCTGCAGACTAGATCCTGAACCCAAGCATCCCCAGCTCCCTGAGCACTCCCCTCTGCCATGGGAGGATGAGTTCTGTAGAGGTTTTGGGGGATTTTGCAGCCATTCTCCTGCAGGCTGTTGTGTATGAATACAGTCTTTTTGCTACTTGCTCAACATATTTTCTGAGATGGTGGGCTTGACTTTATGATTGTTGCTGGAGAGGATTTGCTTGCAGTTAGGACTCTTTGAACATAGAACACCTGCCCTGTGGTAAACGCCAGTTCCCAGAACCGATGCCTATGGCACAAATTGAAATTAAATACTTTGATAATAAAATATTCCCAGGATTTTCTGGATTCCTTGAGACTTTATCAAAACAGGTGAAAATGTCTAGGCAGTACAATATATTGCAATGCAGTGCAATTCAATGTAATGTGATCAGTGCAAAAGAAATAAAACGGGCTAACAGAAAGAAAGCAAAATTAAGTGAGAACTTTTAATCAAAGTGCAATACTATAGTGAAAATGAAGGAAGGTGCTTCAAGAACTGCAGCAACCGGAGAGAGCAGCAGTGTGTTCCCAGCCCCATTTCTGGCAGCACTGGTACTGAGGCTGTGCACATGGCCACGTGTGGCTTGCTGATCTTGATATCACTGTTGGCAGTGCAGCTTCTTGCTGCTGGGTCCACCTGGGATCCCAGGAGTCTGCATGCCAGCGGCTGCTGGAGAGGGGAGATGACTCTGCAGGGGCAGCTGAGAGAGGGAAGGGGCAAACCCCTCATTCAAATTAATTGCAATTCCATCTTATATTCAGATGAGTTGGGCAATTGTCCTCTGGTATAGAGAAATAGATCTCTCCTAATGCAGTTACAATATGGTTGCTCTGTGGCACCACCTACCTTTGTTGTATTAAAGTTAAATACCTTTGTGTACAAAAGTTTAAAGTGCACAGCTAAAACCTATGTGCTTGCAGTAATTGCAGATGTAAATCTTTTTGTCATCCTGCAAAGACTAGGTGAGGTATTTCATAAATATGTCAGAAGCAGCATTAAAATTTTATGGCAGGCAGCACGGGTCGAGAATACTACAGTGACTTCTCAGCAAGGTACGTCCACCTTAACCCACAACTCATTAGTCATTGATGGGATTTCTGTGCCTTGTAGCTTCTCAGAAATGCAGTAGTGTTACAAAAATCTGCATGTTACTGTTTTCTTACAACGTGACAGCCCACTCAGAACTGCTAAAATACTACATCTTTGACCAGTGTTGGCTAATGTAAAGATAAAATAAGGGAGAAAGACTGGCCAAACTCTGTGATCATAGAATTATATACAACCTTCATTAGAAGTTAATTGGCAGTCTTGATGGGACTGGGAACTTTGGAGACATGCTCTCTGAATGTGACTGCATGCCTTCCAAGCACAACTGTGATAAACTTCTCCTTGGCTGATATGGAGGAACAATTAGCCAAAGTAGGGGCTAATTTCAGTTTGAAATCATATATGTGAAAATTCAGGGGATGGCTGCACCCCAGCTGCTCTCTGAAGGGTTAATCAATGATGCAAGATGGGACAGACATGGACTGGATGTGCTTTTGGTGAGTGTGAATGTGTGAGGGGTCAAAGATGATTATAAGTAATCTATTGATCCACTGACAGCAGATTTGCCAGTGGATTTACAAGCCTGCATGTGTAAGGAGCACACACATATCTGTGAGTCCATATTGGCAGGTCTTTGTTAGTGTGTGTGTCTGTCCTTTTATGTGGGGTGTACTTCTGTATGTGCACCTTTGTTACTGTAGTCCCTGACATCCCAGGACTGGCCTGGTCCCCTTGCCAGTGGCTCTGTATGCAATTCCCCACCTTCTATGGGAGCAGACCCTAGGTTTTGCCCCCAGCATTTGTCCAGATGGCATCCAGCTGGATTGCTGTGATAGCGTCTGTAGATAGGTGAACATGAAGTGTACAGTTTTGTATATTTATTTATTTATATAAATGTATATATTGTAGCTTCTTGGGGAAAAAGAAAAGTGTGTTGTTCCTCCCGCTTTTAGGAGAGAAAATAGTTCTAACAAACATTCCTCTTTTTGTTCAGATTTGTTGAAGGAGGGTATTGCAGATGCTCAGTGGCCAAAGCAGAGTCTGGCTTATACCACTGGCCCCCATAATTAACAGAAAATATGGCAACATTTTTTGGCAGTTCTTCCTACAGGCAGAATGCTGTCTAATTATTAATACAGATTAGTGGCACTGCTTAGGATCCTGTGAATGCCAATGTCTCAGGTTTGGCCTGACAATTGCAGCACGTCACAGCTCCAGACACTCTGTCTTGGCTAAAGGTGGATGAAATGTTTGATGTAGTTTTGTCATGTTGTGTTGAAAGAACATGGGTAAAAGGCTTACTGCTCTAAGGACTCACTGTTTGTCAGGGCTTTTTTTTCATTCAAGAGCAACAAGTGAAGGTTTTGTTCTGTGCAAGAAAAGCTTTACTTGAAAACCATTTGTGAGGGCTGTTCTTTTGCTGAAATCTATTTTTTTCAATTCCGTCATCAGAATAAAAAAGGCTGGGGGTGGGATATTAATTGTACAGAAAGCATTTCCACTTCTTCATTATTAGTGCTTTTTTCACTTCTTTCCTGTGAAAATAAATTGATTGCTGGATACAATGCCATGTAAGTGTAGGTTCAGTGAGGAGAGAAGCTTCTCATTTTGATGCAGAGGACCTCAGGTGTGTTGAAAAGCAACTTCCTTTCTTTGAAACTGCTCAATGAAGATGTTTTCCAAAATTATATTTTTCAGTCCCCTTGAAAAATGTATTTATTAAAGGTTCTTCCCACCACAACCCATTCTAGCCCAAACACCATGTCAGCTCACTGGGCTGCCATCATGTGTCACCGTGCTCAGAGTGAAGATATGTCTCTTTGTGGTGACGTATGCATTGCTTGCAGGAATGGGCGCAAGAGCAGCATCTGAAAGGGGGGTATTGGCCCCCCAGGCTGCCAGATCCTTCCAGGGGGAGCTGGCTGCAGCATCCATTGTCACATGTTGGATGTGTCATTCATCCTGACATAGTTTATGGTAACACAATCTTGAGGAAATTCTCCAAGCCTGCCCTTCGAAGATTCATCTATGATTCCCACCAGCTTGTCCTGGATGTTAGCTGGTTATGACCCTGGTATCTCCATTGAGACAAATTGGGTGGATCATGGAAGGCTTTTGCTAGATGCAGTGTATTTTCCTGCTCAGCTTCTTCACAGGGTGATGCTGTTTCTGAAATACCTGCTTTGTTACAGTAAGGTTGCAGTTTGATAACTTTCCCTATTTTTTGGCACTTCTGTAGCATGTAGACTGTGGGGTCTAAAGCAGGCAAGTTAGCAGCCAAGTGTGCCTAGTCTGCAGAGCCAAAAGCAGAGTGATCCAGTTCCTTCCTCCTGTGGGACCTCTTCACAAAAAGCAGGTGAGGGACCAGGAGAATACCTGGCAGATGACGTGGTGGTTAACCTGTGGCATGTCCTGGATTGCTACTCCCCCAGGTTAAATGCATCTGATATTTTTAGCTTAGAGCAATATATATCTCTGATCCTGCTGTTTGCTAATGAATGTTGAAATTAGAAGAAAGTCCAAGATTCAATCAAAACAAAAACCAACAATAAAGACTACTGTGGACTTTTCTTCAAAGTTACAGTTCTTTCCTCTTTTCAAAGGTACGGTTAGTTTACCATTGAGGTTTTTTTGCTAAATTTTCTGTTTTTTAGCCTCACTAAATTAAATTTGAAAATTTAGTATTTCTCTGAATTTAAAAGGAAAATATTTGTTTGGAAAACAACTGATTAAAAAAAATAAATCCATGACTCTCACTAAAAGAATTTTGCCTGAATTGTCACAAATTGTCAAAAATATGTTTGTGATGTGAAACAACATTTTTTTCATATCATGTGGCGTATCAACTGAAAGGTTTTTCCCAGCTCTCCTGTTCATGAGGAGAACTTCTATCAGAATGAGTCCTGTGAGCTTCAGAGGCAGCAGCTTCCCAGACAGGACTGCAAACCTCATTCTCTCTCACCCTAAGCTACTGCAATGGTTTGGTGTGGAAAGTTCATTTTACTGAGGGAAAATCATGCTATTGTTCTCTGCTGAGAGCTCAGACTCTTTTCCTGCCTGTCAGGGTCCCCACAGTTGTTTGTCCCTCTGACTTTATGCGGGATGCTGCCTGAGCTGCTGGATCATGAAACTGTCTCTGGGGTGGCGTTGACCCAGAGTGACAAGAAGCTTCTGCTTTGATTTATATCCTCCAGCTCAGGCAATGGCTGGCCCTGTGGCAGGCAGAACTTTGATGTAACAGATTTCCAGTCTGTGTTTAGATAGCTGCTGCCTCACAGAGTCAGCCAGTGATGTGTGGGTGTGAACACATGCTCAGTGCAGTGCTTATGCCTGCTCCCCACGCAGTCAAGCATGTCTTTTCTTACCAGGGTAATGATTGTTATTGGAATTTGCTGAAGAAATTTATGATCCATGTGATTACTTCCTCAAAATAAAACGATAGAAAACAAATAAAAGTCTTGAGAACGTTAATTTTTAAAAGTTACAGTAAGATCTCTAGTCAGAAGGGAAAGGTAGAGGCACCAGGAGTTTGTACTAACAGGGAGATGTGTTTGTCTACAGGAAACCACACTAGGGACAAATACAGCAGATTGTTTTTAAACTTATCCAAAACCCCCCAGAAGGAGTATTGAAGATGTTGCTGCTCTGGCGTAACTCTGCATTTTGTCTCCTGACCTTCTGTTCGTGTCTCCTAAGCAGTTGAGTTTATTGAATACCATTTCTCCTGGTTTGTTTTAATTTCTTGCCAAATGGAAGGGCTGAATAGCACATTGTCCTAAATGCAAAGCTTGGTTAACAAAAAGGTCCAGCAGTGGACATTAGTGGAGAAATCAGTGGCTGCAACAATTCTGGCAGGAAGGATGCCATGGCTGCCAGGTCTTGGTCAGTCTCCTTGTTGAGTGACAGCTGGGAGCTGTCACGTGGCTGTGGCAGAGAGGAAGGTGCATTGCATCATCTGCATGTTATATCACCTGCAGTTGCATCACCTGCATGTTGTATTACTAGTAATTGTTACATGGATAACAATCATCTACCCCCCCATGCTCCTGATGGCTTCTCCGTGTTCCACATGCTTGTGCAAAGACCTGGTGTCTGAGAAAACTCAGCAAAAAGTGTCCAAACCTACATCTGTCTGCACGTAACTGGCTCTTTGTCTTGGTTTGAAAGACAGGTGCCTGTCAAGGAAGGTGGGAACCTCCCTTGGAATGGAAAATATGACCTCGTACCCTCCAAATTATTATAACTTTGAAATGTCGGGGCTGTCAGGAAAAGCAATAACAGTTGCACTTTCCCCTTGGGTGCAGTTCCGGGCACAGCCAGCAGGGGCGCTGCTGGCTCCCGGCTGGGCGGGGGTGCGGGGATTCCTCCAGGCCTGCAGGGGGCGCTGTGGCGCGGGCTGGGCTGCCTCTCTCCACATGGGGAATGGCGGGCGGGCCAGTGAGAGGGAGAGAAAAGGGGCTTCCTTTACGGCCTCAGAGGCCAGCTGGGCTCAATGCCCCTCGGGGGGGTGAAATGGACTGTAGCAGCAACCTCAGGCTGGAACAGTGGAGGTGAGCACATCTAGGGTAGCAAAACTAAGTGTAGCAAAATCTCCTAAGCCAGGAGCTGCGGGAGTCTGGGCCCACACAAACACAGGGTGTTGGGTAAAGTGTAGCAAAAAGCCCAAAACAGTGGCAGAAAACAGTGGGGCTGAGCAGTGGTAGCCGGGAGACACTCCCTCTGGAGGAGGAGGGGGCTGTAGTCCCAGATGTTCCCTTGAGGCACCTGTGCAGTTGGTGAGGGTTGTTTCCAGAGTTGAAAAGGTTGCAGTTCAACAGCCGCTCCTACAAGCAAAGGCTTACGGAAGGTAAGGAGAAGCAGTGAAGGAGAGAACTCTGTGGTGGTGGTAAATTCTCCTCACAGCAGCAAGACCACGACCATCCCCCCTTTGATCCTGAGAGTGAGTGAGCGAGCTAAGGCCAAGCCTGGTCCCTCACGCCCCCGCCGAAATCTTGCAGTATCTGCACTTCCCAAGAAAAAGCCCCCTAGCTAAGAAATGGTAGCAAACTGCACATTTCCCCCTCCTCCTTCCAAGCCACATCTTTTGTCTCTTAAATATCGTAGATATCATCTGTGAGGCAACAAATGGGAGAAAATTCCCTGAGAGAAAGAAGAAAAAGAAAGGAAAAATCCTAACGTCCACCATTCTTGTTCAGCTGTACTGGCTCTGGAGCTTCTGATTCGTGAGGTCTTTTGAGACTTGACTGTTATACTTAGAAGTGGCATATGAAACTCCTTCGCAGACTATTTGCTCAAATTCTGCATTTCAGTCCAAAAGTACCAGCAGCTGGACAATAACGTTTGACTAACCTGTTTTCTACTGGTGTTGTCACACAGTCCCAACACTCATGGCTGCTGAGCTTCATGGGGCTGCAGCCAGGTGCTCTGCATGTTGAATGGTGTAGTGCAATGACAGTGCACTAAATCCTGGGAAGTTTCCACACCTTGGCTGAACATGGCCTCTGTCAGAGCTGGCCGTGTTTTGACATCCTTCTGCCTTTCTGCAGGGCAGGAAGTTTTCCATTACCCTCCTGCCCTGTGCCCAGTACTGGTACATGGATGTGCCTGCATCCTTCCCATTCCCTGCAGCAGCAGTTCTCTAAAGCCACAACAGTGTGAAAAACATGGTGATACTTTTTCATTCATCTCTTCATTCTTGAGATTTTTATACTCATGCTTTCCAGTTTCTCTGCAAATCAGAAAGAAAACTTTCAGGAAGCTTACCTTAAAAGCAAGAAGACTGGTAAACATGAGTTGACAGTCCCCAGAGAAAAAATGTTGTGGAGTGCACAGTACTGTTTTGCAGCAGCAGAAGGTCCATCCGCCACCATCAGACTGTCTATCTGTCCCACTGTCTCAGGGTGGAATGCATCTCCCAGGGCTTGCCACTGGCTTGTAGCAGCAGTGTTACTGGGAATCAGTCTTTGTTTTTTCCCCTTCCTAACCTCTGCTTCTTGGAGGGGTGATGGAAGGCTCTGGCCCCTTTTTGGGCTACAGCCATATGTGGAGTGTAGAGTCAAGTTTGTGGCAAAGATGTGAGCTAACTCTGGCAGGAATCCTTTGTTTTGTGTCTTTGTGTTTCAGCAAGGTGAGAGCTACTGAGGAGGAGGCTCACTATTTCACATGAAGGTGGGATGTGCGTGATTCCCACCCTTTCCTCATGCTGCAGCAGTCTGTGCACGACGTGCTGCGCGTGTGTGCATCCTTGGATGGCTGATCCGTGGTGTTTGTTTTTGAATGGGGCGAGGGCTGTCTGCTAAGAAGTGCTGTCAGGAAGTGTAGTTGATGGACCTTGGAATATCTGGTAAAATTTGTGAGGCAGTCATGCAGTGTTCATTCATCTAGCTTAGTTTCACTTATGGCTGTACTATGTGTCTGCCCAAGTCCTGTGGTGGTAATAACAGGGCTTGAGATTTTCTCCCCCACTTTTCCTTTTCCCCTCCTTTCTTTCATGTTTATTTCCTCTCATTTTCCTTCCTTCCTTCCTTCCTTCCTTCCTTCCTTCCTTCCTTCCTTCCTTCCTGCTTTTCCCTCTCTTTCCC
>VZTT01073505.1:3282-14926 GCA_013400855.1 Buphagus erythrorhynchus
CACAAAAGTGTTCACATAAGCTTGTTTTAATGGGATACTGGAATGAAACAAAAGCACAGCGCCTTGTACTGGCATTGACTAGTCTGCAGTGATTTTATTCATGTCTTCCATGAAATTTAGCTTCTGAAAGAGAGACATATGCTTAACTACAAATAAGTTGTTCTGCTTTTAAAGAGCCTTTGAAATACCCCAAAACTCTTGCATGTTTTATGATTATTGCCGAAAAGGATTTACTTCCTCTTAGATTTAAACGTGTCTCAAATATATGAGATTTGACACCTTGACTGTAATAATTTATATGACTGTAATAATTTATATGACTGTAATAATTTATATAACTTACTTTCTCCTTTGTTACTCTGGAGCACAGATAGACTCAGGCTTGCTGTATCCAGCTCTGTCTGATCTGCCTTGAAACTGAAGGTTTCATTGTACACAGGATTGGGAGTTCCCAGAAGAGCTGCTGTCTTTTTACTTTTGATGAATTTATTATGGTTCATTAGTGAGACTTTGACATACACACCTTAGAGAAAAAGAAATTCAAGACTAAAAGACATCTTCAAGAAGCAGTTGGGAGATGGTTTAAGGAATTTCTTCCTTTTGGGAGTCAATATCAAGTATAACATCAGAGTGTGAAAGATTCATGGAACACACATGGTACCATGACATAAAGGGAGTACGCAAAGTACTGAGGGTGCAGTTTTGCAATGCACTTTCCAGTTTAAGTGCTGTTAAAATAAGCAGACGTATTCTTACCCTGCATCCTTGATCTTATGTTTCTGTGCCTTCCCTTCATCTGATGGAGACTTTTTTGAAGACTTAATTTGTTCATAGTTGATGTGTATATATAGAGGTCTAAACCTCTTTTCTTTTTAAATGGTCGGTGTATTTTGCATTTATATTGTTTAGCTTCAAAGCCCTGCAAGAAATCACTACAGACTGAAATACAAGTTTGGTTCTTCATCTGTTTTTGCTTTGAGTGTTGGATTTTAAACAGCATTTTGAGGTAATCTCTGAGACCAGGGACACATGAATATGATGTACCAGAAAAAGCACTCTGCAGTAAGAGAGAAAATTGTGACTCCATGCCATGGTCTTTTGAACAGTAGCCAGGCTGTCCTAAACTGGGATTTTTCTCCCAACTCAGTCCCTCCCAGGACAGCTGTTCAGCATAAGCAGTTGTCCTGCAGCTGTTATCTCTGGGAATTTGACTTGAGGCTGTTAATGTCAATTGGTTGAATGCTGAAATGCTGCCTTCTCTGGGCTGGAGAGCAGCAAAATGATGTTGCTCACTGTACTAAAACAGGAGAAAAGTTACCACTAATTGCCACAGGACAAACCATTATTATGAAAAAACCCCAAACATAGCAAAGCTAAGCTATCAAAATCTAATTGTCTTAGGCTAAAATATGGCTTGTTTCCACTCAAATCACCAGGATGTTTATTTGTTCCTGTTCAGAGTCCAATAGCACAAGCCTGGGTGGACAGATGAGGAAGGAGCAAATTAAAACAGGAATTGTGGAGCTGATAACAGGGAAGAAATCCAACTTACCAACAGCAGGGCTCTCCTCCTGGAGCTTTAATCCCCTTGCCCTCAGAACCACCACAGTGAGACGGCCCAGGTAGTCATTGTAGCTCAGGGAGAACTGGATATCACCATGCTCTGAAGGAGGCTTTGGAAGCAGAACAACACCTGTCAAATATGTCTGAAAAACTCTCATTGTGTGGTTAAATGGGGAGAAAAATCCTTTTTCATGCTAATGGTTTCTGTCACACTAAGGCATGTGAGCAAGTTGTAATGGCTTTATTTTTGCTGTTGTAACGTTTGATGGAGCCAATTAATCAGCCTTCCTAACCCTTGGAATTGCTCTTTTCCAGGGGATATCTATTTTCTTGACTTTTCTTCTCTTTTCTGCTCTTACTAATTCAAAAGAGAAGCAAATAAAAGTTCTTGTGAAACGACTTCCTAATTCATGTGACTTTTTCTAGGCATCTTGGTAATCCCTTTGCAACAGCTATGGATCTGGAGGTTGATAAGATGGGAATTTCGCTTCCAAATGTTTTTGAAGTACTTTTGCACTTGAGGTACTTGGTAGAACATAGTTCTACTTCACCTATATCCTTTCAATACTTGTAAGCTTGTAAGTTCCACAGTGCCAAGCAGCCTGGTATCACATACCTCCAAGTTTTCTTTCTCCAGATCTCTCCATATGACTAGTTTGTTGTCCTCACTTAATGCTTCATTTTTTAGTGGGAAGATAACTTGGCCTAGGAGATGATGCTTCTTCTGTTTATCAACATGATAAACCAAAAACTTTAATGTCCTTTGGAGCAACATTTTACTGGAAACCTGTACGGGAAAAGGAAGAATATTAATAATTCTAAAACATCTGACACTTTTCTACTCTAGCATGACTTCAAAAGAAATATTTTTCAAAGTGTGTTAAGTATAGGTGGAGATTTCCTTTAATTATTTGAAGTCTGCTTTTAAAATTTGCCTAAAGTTTTAGCTATGCAGAAGTCAAGATCCAAGCCAAAATACAAGTTCATTTGAAAGCTATGAAGTTAGTGTTTTTTTAGCTCCTATGGATCTAGTGCTATGTGATGCATTCACTTTCAGACACAAATGTTTAGACTCTATAAACATTTTTTCAGTTATCTGAAACACATGCTTTTTTTGGTTTTAAAGCTGGTGACTTGTGACGTGTGCTGAAAACCTCTTAGCATGGGAAGCAAAGCTGTACCATACTGTACAAATAGCAGCCCAGACATACCTCCCAGGTTCTGCTGCCTAGCCTACTTCCACTGCAAAGAAACTAAAAGCTGTGAAAGTATTACCTCAGTATTGACTCTTTCTGGCCTTCTAGAACTGCTGGGCTGACTGCTCAGCTGTAGTTCAAACTGAAGTTTTCATTATTCCCAGGGCAAGTTCTGGAATCCTTAACTTTTGTACAGACCAGAAGTAAGATCAGCCTGGAGCCATATGCTTCTGTAGCCTAGGATCTCCAGAAGCCCCAGTAAAAAACCCTGTGTCTGGTGGAAACAACTTCTGTCTTGGTAGAAGCATTGTGAATGTACAAACATGTACTGTAGTTTGTCAAGTTAATATTTCCAAACAAAAATCTGCCTCATCAAAAGAAAAAGTACCTGGAAAACAAAGTTTTCATCAAACTGCGGGTTAAGAGTTTTACGTTTTGTTTTGGACTGCAGGTAGCTTCTTTCATCAGGCAGCAGGTAGATTTTGACAAATGGACTACAGGAATCAGCAGGAGGCTGCAGCTTTCTGACTTTGATCAAGGAGACCAGGAGCCTTTCTGACTCTTGCTCGTATTCTATGGAGAACCAGAGGCGGCCAATGTTGCCATCAGGAAAATCTGTTTCGCTTTTGTCTTCAGGAAACTTGTACAGATCTGGGTTAATGGTCCCTACAACATAAGCTCCAGCTTCAAGAAAAGACAAAACAAGCACCCTCAGATTAGCCTCAAGAACCATTGCAGGCATTTTTATAACCACTCCTGTATTTGGGTAAATCAGATTACCCTCTTTATTAACAATCTGTTTTTTGTAAGAATTTCATATTTTATTTCCTTTTCCCTCCAATTTGGGGGAGTAATTGTAGGCTGCACCACTATTTGTTCTCTTATTCCTGTGATTGTACCTTGTTAGTTCTAGCTATTTGTTGCAGTCTGCAACTGGTGGCTCTGCTGTTTCTGGGGATAATAGATACTTCCTGGCCTTTACAAAATATGGGAGGAGGGATTGCTTTGTCTGCCAGATGCATAAGATACCACAGCACTGGGATCAAAATGACTACATTCTTGCCCAATTCTTATATATAAAATATATAAATGCATAGAGCATTTAGGGCTTGTGCTGTGTAATACTGTCTCTGGTGTGCCCCCAAGGTATCTATTTCTTCATAATGAAGTCGCCCTACCCTTAAAAATAGTCCCATTTTTGCAATGCCATACCCAAAGAATGAAATGATGACCGTGGCCCAGACTGAGGGGTCATGTAGGGGTCCCTGTCCTCCTGAACCTGTTCTTCATTTGTCAGGTGAATCCAGTCTTGCCCACGCAGTGTTGGTGGAATGATAAATGGAACACTTCTGGATCTGCTCAAGACAACAGCACCTATTGACTCTTCTGGTTTAAATGTGGAAACCAAACTTAGTAAGAGTAGTAAGTTTACTGTTCTTATGTCACAATATAAAAATTCTACAGACATGCAAAGGTAGAAATAAAATCAAAAGAATATAAAATCAATTGCTTAATGCACAAAAATACAGTGAGGCACATTAGGTCTTAATTCTTCTGACAGACTCTTCTCTTTCCCCCTTTTCTTCTCTTTTGAATTTATCTTTCAAAGGAAAGGAAGAATTAACTGCAGCTGCTTGTTTTAGAGCCCAAAACCCCTGCAATGATTAAGTATCTGAGAGTTTCTCCTTCCTAAGTCCTATTGTTTTTGTTATTAGACTAGAAATTACTCTGGAACATAGGCTGAGTTTGTCTAAGTTACAGGTAGAGCTATCCATGCACCAATTACCCTTGAATATATTCTCTCTTTTAGGTAAATCAGAAATAATAATCACTTTCATAGTTAGATTATCCTTTTCCTAAAGGAATGAAACAGAACATGACTGATGTTTTCATATAATTTAGGGATCTCCTTTATTTCTGTAAATGCATATATTTGGATCACCTGCTCATTTGAGATTTGACAAGTTGAAATAAATTACATGGTGTATGCTTTAAAAGCAAAATGAAAATTTGTACCTTGTGCTTTTTAGTTGAGTTTCAGAATTTGCCTGATCCTGAAAAATGGCATTTGCATTTGTTGTTCTGACAGGATTGATGAGCTTTTCATAAGAAAAGAGGCGGAAAATTTTTTTCCAGAGCAGATACGTAGTTATTCCAAGGAGAACAAATAAAAGGATCCCTCCTATTATACCTCCAGCCACAGCAACTGCTTGTTCTGTTCAAACATAAAAGCACATAAAACATAATAGGAAGATCAAAGTTAAGTATATTTTGGGTGTAGACAGAAATATTAAAGCTAACAAAAAAAATTCCAAAATTATTTTTAAATGGAGCATTCAGCTCACATGCACATTTTTGTTTGGTTATAGCATGGTGCAGCACCTGAAGACATGACAATGGCAGTGGCAGATTACAGTGTTCAGAAGCACTGGCAGTTACTGCACTGTAAGAGACTACAGACATGGAAAAGACCCAAATGCCAAAGAATTGTTCAGGCTCTTGTTTTGCATTAGCATTTACCTTAGCATGGCAGAAGTGCTAGAGCTTGCATAATGGAAGAAAAAGAGAACCCAGGAGCACCTAATATGAAAGGTACCATTATTTTGGTTTGGTTTGTTCTTCCAACTATTCATCTATGTTGAATTGAATCTAGACCCTGGCACAAGGAACAAAGTTGTTTTCTTCTATGGGTTGTTTTCTTTCTAAGGATGCATGTGTTTCCTGATCTGTGAAGTCAAAGGTAAATATCCATTAAACACCATTTCCTGAATCGTGAGTACTTAATATACAACAAAATCTTGTATAATTATTGTGAACAAACCAAAACCCAAATAAAACTTAATAAATGTATTTAATATTAATATGAGAAATTCTGTTGTGAGATTCTCTCGTTAGACCAAGGGTAGACAATTGGTAGTGGGTTCAGTTCATTGCTTTGATGTGTTTGCTGAGAATGCTGGAGTGACAGGCTGCAAAGATTATTTTGCTCTGTACCTAAACTCCAGAATTATCTTCCACTCTGCAGCCATGGGAAGCAGCTCAGGAGCAGCTGAGTACTGGGTGCTGACAGACAGTTCTCAGGTCTCCTCTGAAACTGAAGTAGTGAAGTGACCTGGCATTTTCTCACAGCTGGTATTGAATTTTTTCCTCTTGTCTGCTTTTAGGTAGAGGTAACTGTGATTATGCTTTATTCCTTTCTCTTTTTACCTGTCTGTGCTTGGTACGTTACCTTGCAGTTAGCCATCTCTATACAATGGTACAAGTAAAATAAAGACAATATAAGCACAAAATAATCAGTTAACACTAATGATAGTTTTGAATAATTCAACACTAATTTCATTTACTTTAGTTTATTCATGAGAGCTATAAAGAGTACATGAGGCAAGTTGCAAATACATGTATTGCTGATCTTTTTCAGCATTATTGCCCTGTTGCAATAAGTGACATGAAATGTCCTTCAGCTACAGAACACTTAAGTAATTACCTTGTGCTACAAAATTAACCTGGCCATAGTGCCTCAAAGGCCTTAATCTGATCCTGACTCATTTTCCTGCATTTGGTAGAGTCACTGGAGCCAAGCAGGTTTTGCAGCTCCCCTCCAGGTGTGTTGCCTTAGCCCTCGGCAGGAATTAGCTGTCTGCTTCCCTGAGTCACTTAATCACTCCTGTCTCCCAGCACCAGCACGGAGCAGCCACCCTGCTCACAGCAACAGCACTTTGCTGTCTTTGCAGCTGGCAGGTGAACTACTCAGTTCCAGCCTTCAGACTGTTAGTACATTCCTTATTCTGAGGAACAGGAAACAAGCACCTACTGAGTATGGGTTAATATTAGTACAGAGACAAGCCTGATTGTGCCATCTGGGTAAATTGGTTTTCCTGGATAAGAATGCACAGTATGAGGAAATGCATATGAGCATGGGAATTTTGTGTGTTTGTTCCTTTGAGTTTTGCAGGGTATGCTCAAATATATCTTCAGTCAGACTCACATTTTATTGCATCTCAGAATACCAGATGCAGAAAAAATGCTTCAGGTCAATGCCCATGAACATAATAGAAATTAATGATTTCCTTCATGTAGGTGCACTATAAACAACACAAATATCTATATGGCTGGTAGTTTTACTGCCTGACATAAGTATTTGAAAGGTTAATTCAAGCAAGCTGTACAGGTCTTTGTTTAACTTGTCCTCTTCATTCATAAGTCTTTGATGCTCTCAGCAGCAGTCCTGTGTTCCCCTACAGCCAGTTTGTCACCGTTTACCATTAAAGACAGTAAGATGAAGTGTGCATTGATTTTTGGAGTAAGAGAATGAGTTTCCAGTCTCTTAGTTAATGAGTTTGTATGTACTGAATTTGTTCACTACAGAATGGTGTTAAGTATTTATGGCACACCCATAACCATTGACTCAAATTCTGGGTTTTTTTAACTTTACACAGCTGTAGATATAAGGTAAAGCTTTACTCATTTCAATAGTTACCTGTAATTTAATGAGCGTAAGGAGAAATTGTCTCACGTTTAGACCATCTTATCTGATTAGATCAGCAACAGAACCAGTGGCTTAGGGCATAATGCAGCACTAGTCACAAAATCGACCACTGTGATAAGTTGCATCCATTGTGTGTAGGGAGAAAATATGTATCTTTTAAAATAACTACCTGCGATCATGAGAAATTGATGTATTGTATTCTGCTGTGGTACAGGATCATGGCAGCAGGATATGGAAGAGACCTGTTGGACCGCTCACTTCATCTCCCCCCACCTGAGCAGGGGGACTGGCCCCTGCTAATAGGTACCAGGTTTATCCTAGCATAGAGGAGGTGTCTCCTCTGGGATTGCATCCCGTTTTGCTCACTGTCTGATTATATGCTTTTAATAAGCTTTACTTAAACTTTGCAGTAAGTAACTTTTAGAGTTATGATCAGCCCATTCTCCACCAAGAGTTTTAATCCCTATATAAAGACACAGCCTACGCACATGTACAGTATAAACTAAATAATCGAGGGGGAGTGGAGGCAAGACTCCGCATTCGCTGTGCCTGTGTCCAGAGCCGAGCTCTCCTGTGCCAGGCGGTGCCTGCCGGACTAGCAGCTCCAGGCTGCCTTTTCCCTGGCGGGCTGCGGAGGGAGCGCTGGACGGGTTTGAGCTGATGCTTTAGCGAGCCTTCCCCGGGTGCCCGGACGGGCTGCGGGAGGAGCCGGGCACCCTTCCTCCCCTGCCTTCCTCTCCTGCCTTCCTCCCTGCTTCCCTGCCTCCCTCCCTGCGCGCCCCCGGCACTCACCGGGCATGGCAGCCGCCGCTCCCGCTGGCCCGGGGCGAGTGCTCGCCGCCGCCGCGGTGTCCGAGCGCGGCTGCCCCTCCCCGGCCCGCCCCCGGCCGAGCCCGCGGACGCGAGTTTAGAGAGAAGCATCTCTGGCGCCTGGCGGAGGAAAAGCAAAGGGACTCGTTCGGGAGAGATTCCGCGCCGTGCCAGGGTCCCCGAGCCCGGCCAGACACTGCCGATCTTCCGGGGAGGGAGGGCTGGGATCGGGCAGGAATTATACTGACCATTGTGCTGCATAAATCTTCCTTCAGCCCTAAAAAAGCACCTGTGCCACACTGACTGTGTGAGAGAACTCCATAAACTACAGTTGGGCTCAGAAAAATTCTTTGTTATTAGTAGCTTAATTCTGAATATTCGTGAGGGCAAGAAAGTAGCCTGCATTTCTTTTATATCTTTAACAAAATATGTAAGCACAAAGGAACACCTGTGTCCTCAGACGACTGCAATTACAGCCTTTCCTATTTGTATTTATGAATGTAACGATCTTTAATCTGAGTGTGTAATAAATACAACCAACCAGATCTTAACCAACCAAATTACTCACTCATAGTTCAGAAACAAAGTATTTGCCATCACTTCTTGTCTGCTAATGCTGCTTTCATAGCCAGTATGACAGAACCTCTACCTTAAATTTAATAGCTGTTTGTATTACACGTTTTCTTCACAGTCATTGCGTGTATAGTGCATAGTGTTATTTAATCTAAAAGCCAAAGAAATGCAAAGGAGATAAAACCAGTAGGATCCTAATGAAATATCCTCTGTTTCTGTGGAATCATAGAATTCTTTTCATTGCATTTAAAATGTTCTGCTGTAAATGTAGCATGGTTAAGCTTTTTCTATGAATTTTGAGTCCTCTGGAAAAAAAGATGTAGATAATTTTTACTCTAAAAAGAAAAAGCTTCATATATTTTAGTTTTATGCTTGTAAGATAGGTAATTATGAAATAAATATTGCAGAGTTAGGGCTTTTGCTACTCTTATTTATTCATTGAATTAGTGCAAACACTGAAGTGGAGGTTTTTTGCTCAGCAGTTTTGCACTTGTCAGGATAACATCTATAAGCATGTCTGAGGCAACCAAACATTTTGAGTTGTGTGGTGAGACAACTGTCTGCTTTCTCTTGCAGTGTTCTTGCTTGAGCTCAGTTTTATGGCTGCATGAGGAGTGCTACAGCTGCTTTAAACACCTGATTGCTTTCCAGAGCACTGCAGAGCAGTCGAGTGATCCGTGCTGGATGCACTGCCTCCCATGAGAGCCGTGCTGCCCGTGTGGAGGTGTGGGAAGTTGGACATCTGGGAAGCAATGCCCAATAACACCCATCTGCTGATTCAGCTCCTGTTTCAGTGAGCCCGTGGCTGGAACAGGGTGACCTGGAGGGGCAGATCTTGCCCTCCCCAAGCTCCTGTGGAAGGAGTTAATGGCAAAGCTGTTGAGCAGGGAGCTTTCATTTTGATTCTCTGCTCCACTGTGAAGTTCCTGTTTCCAGTCTTTCTATGCTGAGTTCTTGCAACAGCTGGAAATCAGAATAAATACAGAACATGAAACACGACTATACCTTCCTTTATGTCTGGTAGCCTCCTTCCTAGCCTAAATCCCTGGAACAGCTGGGAGTTTAATGTTTTGTGGGCTTAGGTATTGTACTATAAATATTCTATGTTTCTGGTGCATATTTTGTAACATACACATTTTTCAGTGTCCCTATCCAGGGACATCTTAGAGTCAAACCTTGAGCTTTAAAAGGGCACTTAAGAATTCTGTGACAAAACAATTTTCCAAAGTGTGTTACCTTAAAAACAGTTTTCACATTGTCACAACCAGGCATCGCATTGGTTATTTGACACGTATCTAAGTAACAGCAAATAATTTCTCATATATTCATGTAATTCCCACTAGATTGGGCAAAATTCAACATATGTGTTTTTAAATCTGACATCTTTGAAAAAATCTGTGAATATTTTCTTGACATATAAACCCTTTTATCCAGTTCTGATTTACAATTAATTTGATTGCATGTAATTACTTAAAGCTGTTTATAGGAACATCCCTTGATAAAGGATAGAAAAGTATTTTAAGAATATATAACTGTAGGCTCACAAGCGCCAATAGGCCTTTAGAAAGGTAAGTAATTATAAAATCATTTTACACTGAGGTCTAACTCCTACTATAATTTATTAATAATCTTAAAATTTCAACAGATCCTGTTCAATAAAAGAGTTTTCATTTTTTTTAAAACTGATTTTGCAGCTGTAGAATGATCTTCAAGTCCATACATATTAGGTAAAATATGTTCAAGTTATTCTGCCTTCACACCCACTCCCTCGTGTTTATGAATTTTGACTTTCATGTTGGTGGTACCTTCATCTATAATGGCATCTAGAAAGAGGTAATATTTTTTCCCAATTAAATGTGAACTGATGTTATTGAGATCAGTGAATTGTACAGGAACAATAGATTAGGGTCTGCAGGGAGCATTGATGGGCACCCTGTCTACAACAAATAGATTACATTGAAAAGTATAATTGCAAATGGCAGAAATAATGAGTACTTAGAATTTCTATGGTGCCTTTCATTTCCAGGCAATCATTTCCTGATTTCTATACCAGCATTAATTACTGGTAGTTAACCATCACAAACCTTTTTGAAATAATACTTATTGTTATCCTTATTTTATAGATTGTTTAATAACTGGAGTTCCTCCAGATCCACACTTGTGTAACTGAGATAAGAATTTCTCCCACAATCTGCTGTTGGCCTTGGTCTGACACCTAGTTCTTGGCTTTAGCAGGCTACGGATAATTGACAGTTTCAGAAAAGAATATGTGAAAGAAAGACCTACTCTCTTACAAAAAATACCCTTTGGATCCATTCTGGGAATCATTTGTTAGTTTCCTTTCCAAAGAAGAGATGAAAATGGGAGAGGAAGTGCATCCAGAAGGGAAGAGTCTTCCACAATTGTTTTCTCTCAGCTTGGCTGTTGATGGTAGTCACCATCAAGCAGACTGCAATCCAGAATAGCTCTCCCTGTAAAATTACAGGTGGATATATATTATGGGAATAGAGACAGGGCAACATGGACAAGAAAAAAAAATCTTCAAAAGATGCTGTGTTTGGTGCTTCTAGATGGGCATGAGGAGAAAGACAGCAAAAGAAGAAAGGAGGGAGAGGGAAATGGCATTAACCTTGCCTTGGGGTTTGTATTCCTACTTTGGCATTTCAGCCCAGTAAAACTGACCCTGCAGCTAACCTTGACAGTCTTCAGGGAGAGGCAGACAGAATGCTCTCTGGGCCTGCAAAAATCTTCCACTGTTCCAACAGTTTCTTCATGGCACAGAACTGCTCAGCAGAGCCTCAGCCACATAAAAAGTGTTACAGCTTGCACAGAGCTGTGCAAGGCAGATTTTTTTCCTGTGCTTTGAGTCATCTTTTGCTGTCTGTGTCTGTCCCTGACAGACCCAAACACTTTAATGCCATCTTACAAATTTTTTAGCACTGTTACAGAATACCTACTGATACGAAAGCATCAGTAGGTAAAGTCTGCATGCCAGCACTTCTACAGGATTCAGAAT
>VZTT01073513.1:6523-36022 GCA_013400855.1 Buphagus erythrorhynchus
TTTAGTTACTTCCCTTTTTTATGAGGAGATAGAAGATTTACGGAGGTCATGAGCCCAGTGATACACTCAGCTACCTAGTTTCCCTTTGATTTAAATTTGCACAAGATGAATTACTTGGAAAGAACTGTGGTCCAGTCACATTGTAACACTCTCTGAGCATTCAAATTATGGCTTTTTGTTTGCCTAGTTTCAGCTTGCCTGTCTCTGAAAGGCAAAGGTTTCTGCTTTTCTTGGAAGTTGCTTAGGAAGCTCAGCAGAATGCTAGGATCTCAAAGTGCTTACAGTCATCAACACCTTGAGCCTTCAAGGAAGAAGGGAAACCACTGGTGGTGATTTCCTCCAAGTGGGATAATCAAGAGTTGTGATAAGTAAAAATGGAGAAGCAGTGTTTGGCAAAAAAATGGTCTCCAAATGTGTGGCACAGGTTTTTTTCTCTGAAAGTCCTCTGCACATGTAGTCCTAAAACTTAAGCCATTTTAATGCATTTCAATTTCAGCATCAAGGAATCAAGATAAAAAGATAAAGTCTTTGTCTTTGAAAAGCTCTATTCAGTCCTGGTGAGGCATACCTGGAGTGCTGTGTCCAGTTCTGGGTTACTCAGGACAAGAGAAACATGAGGCTACTGGAATGGGTCCAGTGGTGGGCAGAAAAGATGATCAAGGGACTGGAGCATCTCTCCTATGAGGACAGGCAGGGGGAGCTGGGCCTGTTCAGCCTTGAGAAGGAGGTGACAGAGAGGACCTCATCAGTGCCTGTCAGTATCTGAAGGGAGGGTACCAAGAGGATGGAGCCAGGCTCTCCTCAGTGGTGCCAATCAATAGGACAAGAGGCAACAAGCATAAACTGATGCATGGGAGATTCCCCTTGAACAGGAGGAAGAACTTCTTGACTGTGTAGACCATGCACTGGGACAGATTGCCCAGAAAGGGTGTGGAGTCTCCCTCACTGGAGATATTCCAGAACTGTCTGGGTGCAACTCTGTGTCATCTGCTCTTCAATGACCCTGCTTGAACAGGGAGACTGGATCAGATGACCCCTCTGAGGCCCCTTCCAACCTGACCCATCCTGGGATTCTGTCAGTGGAAAAGATCCAAGTAAATGTTATCAAATAAGTCCTCATGATTCAATTTTTCATTGTAAACACTGTAAAAATGTAATTTCATCGGGAAATTACTTCACTTTTCTTTTTCAACTGCTCATCTATTTTAGAGCCGTTTTAAGTCCATTCCAGCAAAAAATGTTGCTCCTGTATTTTGGGCTCTTTCTTTTTTTGAATGCATGACCTAGGAACATCTGTTATGTGCTGTCTTTTTTGTGAAGTGGGACTGTCTGATATCATTTGTTTGTGCAAATTCAGGGAAGAGTGGCATTAGTTGCTGACCCAAGAAACAGTCGTCTATTTTTACAGGCATTCATTGTCAGTCATGCATCTCAGCTGCAGAGGATCCGCACAATCAAAACTAAGGCTTGTGCAAAGAGAAATAAGGGTATACTTTCTGTCCTGAAGCCTTTACAGACTCAGAAATTTTTTTTTTTTAGAGTGTCATGGGACAGGGATGAAAATGGGAAGCTTTACAGCAGTCTGTTAGAACTGTGTAGTACAAATGCCCTTGGGAAATGTTTGGGTCTGGATTCAAAAGCTGCAGTTCAGGCCCAACTTTCTCATCAATCAAAAAACATGACTTAAGGAATCGGCTGGAGTTGAAGAGAGCTGAGCTAACACTGCAAAGCTCTTGCAGAATGCAGGCTAGAGATCTTACTGGTCAAGTGTGCCAGGGGCTGTAGTGTAAGCTGGTGACTAAAATGCTTAAGTTTTAGGATTTTCTCTGATGTTTATCTGTTCTCTGAGTGGATATTAGAGACTCTAATGTTCTTTGTGGTATTTAGTGACTATGTCTTTATTTTATTTGAAAGGTTCTTGTGCCAAAGGATCCTCTGTTAATGGGTAAGATGGTAGAAGTGAATATTTATGAAGCTGGGAAACATTTTATGAAGGGGCAGCCAGTATCAGATGCCAGAGTTCACACTGCATCCATCAGCAGACCATTAGCAAAAGGAGAAGTTTCTGGTTTAACAGAGGTGAGTAAAAGGCGTTTTCTGCTTTACTACACTGGCAAATCCACAGCTGTTCAAGCAAAATGATTCCATGCTATGTATCTGTTATCATTTTATAGTTCCCATTTATATATGCATGAAGCTTTAATCTTTTCTGACAGATTGAAATCTGAATTCAAAATATGTTTTTGCTGATGCCTGTAGCTTTACTTTTCTGACTATAAAGGCAATAATACACTAGTCTCTTGTTTCTAGATGCAAGATGGGGAAAGAACTTCCTAGACTTGAAAACATTAAACACCAGTAATTATGTAATTCAATGTACTTCTGTTTAGTACGAGGATTAATCAGTTTACTTTTCTTTACAAAGCTGTTTAAAAAAAAATGTATTGATTACATATCTGTTAAAACAGGTTGAAACACTATTCAGAGATTCATAATTAATTGATGGGTAGAGATGCGGAATATTTATAATATATTTTGGAAAAAGGTCAACATCTGATTTAGTCATGTAAAAAAAAATGAAACTCTTTTTAAAAGAGATCTGATTCTTATTTTACAGTTCAGTAGATATGGCTGTTAGCCAAGTATTCTCATACATTTCATGGAGCTCTAGTTGTAAAAACTGATGGAGTGTGAAATGAAAATGTGTATCACATTTCTAAGCATCATTTGATGTCCTTTCTCCAGCACTGTTGTTAGGATCTCCAAAAAATATGTAGCACATGGGAGAAGGATAAGTGGCAGTTTATCAGCCACCTTACTGCTTTTACAGTAAATTGCTGATAAGTATTAAAGTATATACATGTGCTTGTTTATGTTCTAAGTAGTCACATTTAAAATACATCATCAAGGTATACCTGAGGTGACCAGTGTTAAGCTAAGCTCCTTGGTCTCTTGAATAAGCCTGGCTGTGGAAACATAGAGCAGCAGTAATGCACTCCCTGTAGTGCACCTACTGTAATGTGTTCAGCAGATCATGACACTTAGGCACAAACACATTACTAAGCTCTCCATTAATATTGTCTGTGTGTGTGTGTGTATGTTGGCCCGATAAGGGTCTGTAAGAGATAAAAAACAGCCAAAACCTTCAAATCGTCTGGTTGGACTATGTGGCTATTTAAACACAGCTGATTTTTTCATCAGAATGTTTTTTTTAAAATAATCTGCTGGAACAGAACCAAGACCGTCATTAAACTGAGTATGTGCTGCCAGAAGCTTGTAGATGGGGACAAGCAAGCAGACTCTTGACTGAAATGTTTTATGTTAAAATGAGAGATAAAATTATTGAAATCAAGGGTACTGATAATTTCCATAGGGATTCATGGAGATATATTGATCTTGTCTTGCCCTTTGGATAGGCGCAAACAAGCACCTGGAATCCCCCTGTAAATGGCTGCAGCAAGCAAATGATAAGGCAAATTGTTTTTCATTACTTTTGTGGTTACCAGGGCTCCTTCAAGGGAGTACCTTATATATGATTGGTCCACTGGAAATGAACTTTTGTTTAATGGAAAAAATAGAATCTCAGTATTTCAGTAAATGGAACGTCTTTGGTACGTAGAAGCTGCAGCTGAAAGCTTTTGATCACACTTGGCCAATGTGTAATACATAGAACATGAACTAAAATTCTTAGTGGGGAGTTCATCCTGAAAAATCATATGTAGATTTCTATAAATAGAAACTCAGGAACTTTCTTTAGGTTTCCAGGAAAAAAAAAAGGCAGGTTGCCACAAAAGTTACCTTGGGCTTCTGGCTGGCTTCAAGATGCAGTTTGGGTTGCTCTGTTTTTTTGGACTGCTGGGAAACACTTCATGCTGCATGTGCTCAAGACATGTAGTTCCAATCAAAGATTCTGTGAGCAAGATAAAAGGGGCAATGTACGAGGGTCATGTGAGCCTTTTGTAGTTTGTTATGTGCATGGGTGGCAGGTTGGAGAAAGACAAAAGAGGCAACTCAGAACGGATGAATTCAGATACTCACTCAAAAGTGGCAGAATAACTTGGATCTTTAACAAGATCCCAAGTGTCTCCACTAGGTTTTCTGCAGCCTGCAGAACTGAAATCTTGGATAAATTTTCCACTGTGCACGTGTATGAACAAGAATGAAGGTCTGCTCGTTATTAATGGTGTTTTCATTAACTTACATAGACACAGTAAAAGGTGTTTCAAAATCCATCACAGCTTCTCTCTAATGAGGAATGTTCACAGAAGGAGTGAAAGCTTTTGAAATTGTAGTTTTTAAGGAAATTAATCAATTGAGAGCACCATCATGTGAGAATGTCAAAGCAAGTCATAACTCATCCTAAGTACCTATAGAAGTACATCCAATGAATAAGAGCTTATCTGCAGTTGTATGCTCTCTTTCTCATCTAATACATAACCCTCAATAATTTTTTCTGACAAATTCAGAGCCAGCACCACAAGCAACATGTGTGTCTGAGGGAACAGTTGTAGACTTTTTTTTTACCTTTTTGGTTGCATGACTCTGGCAGCAAATTGGTCCAAAGAAATAAAAGAAGTAGGTCACCAATTGGAGTCAACAGATTTGACTGAAAAAGAGGGAATGCAAAATGCAAAAACACAAAGGACAATTTAGAGACTCCATAAAATATTCACACATTGTATGTCTGTGACAAGTAGAGGCAAATATATATAGAATTAATTCAGAGTATTTCATGCTTTTTCAGTGTGTGAAGAACACAGCTAATATGTATATCCATTAATGTACTAATGATATAGAATGTCTTACTGTTATTATACTCTTTAAGGAAAAAACTTTAACCAAGTAAATGGGCTTAGAACAAGGTCTTGACATTCAATAATGTTAGGCTCTGTGGTAGAATTTGGGACAGGAAGGACAGAAGAGTCTTGGAGTCAGCAGCTCAGGTTAAAAAGCTGTCAAAGCAATCAGATTAGTGATTGCAGTGGACATACTAAGTAGTAAAATGCACAAGTATCTGCCAGAATTTTTTAAATTTTTTACTTCTGCACAAATTTTCTTATAAAAGCCACTCGAAAGGGAGTGATGTCTCCCAGTGGCAGAATTTTACAAGAGGGCTATTTGGGGGGACAAACACATTTGGAAATTTCAGTTGACCTGATCTGATCTACCAGATCTACTATAGACTTACTTGGGTTTAAAATTGCAGTTGTTGATTCAGTAATAGAACCATGTTTAGAAGGCAGAGGTTACGTTGTAGAGGATATATAGGTGAAAGTTGCAGTCAATAAAGCATGAACATGTGTAAAGGCATTTTTTTATTTGGTTCTAGTAAATCTAAGATAGGATGTATGTGAACAGGACATTAAAAAGTAGTGACAGTCACCTTAAAATGAACATCCAGACAAAACAAACCTGTCGTGAGTTACTAACTGCAGTTACAAATATCAGTGAATAAGTATTTCAAAGCTTTGATCAAGATTTTCTGTTAAGTTTCACAAGAACCAAAAGAAGATGTAAATGCTGTAGATATTACATCCTTTCATTGAGGTGGGCTTGAAGTTGACAAAGCATTAAGAGTGCACTTCAGCATTTTGAGATTCAGAAAAGCAATTTAGCATGTTTTCTATGTTCTTAAGCACTCTGGTAAACTTGTCTTTGAAGATTTGGAGCTGGGTTTGCAATGCACATAGTGCTGAGTATATTATCTTTGGATAATATTTTTGAAAAGTCAGCAGTGTGTGTCAACAATCTGAAGGTAATCTAATTTAGAAAAACAACATTTTCATATTTATATTAGTTTTATTTGGCCATATTTAGGGATCTTGACTGTTTCTCAGCAGCATAAAGTAAAATACCTAATAAATGTATCCTGTTTACAGACAAATGTTTGCCTAAAACTAATCACTGAAAAAAAGTAAGAATCTGCAAGAATATAATCTCTTGTTAGAACCAGAAATAGAGTATGTTATGCTTCTGTACTCCAAAAATAATTCTGGTTGTTTACATATGTTCTGTAACTAGAGTAAAAAAATACAGCAAGATGAGAAATATATGAAGAAAAGACCAAAGGGCTGAGGGATAAAAATAAAAGGCTGGCTACCTGCCAGAGTTGCAATGCATTGCCAGAATCAAAGCCCCATAAGTCTGAGGGCCTTTGGTGGGAAATTTTGATCAGATGGAAAATTAAGGCAAGAGAAAAAAAAAATAGTTTTAACAGGCTGTTTAATCCCCAGTCATTATTATTTTATGTTCATAGCTCATGTTTCTATAATGCATCTATGACTGACTTTCTTTTTAAACAAATACAGGCACATCTTTCAGTTTTCTGTTTTCCATTGGTTTCTGTGATGATATTCTCCATGTCTAACACTTCCCCTGTGAATGGCATCTGCTGGCAGCTACCATTTGCAATGTCTCCTTTTGTGAGTCCTTGATCTTGGTGCACATCTCTGTGGCTCCCAGGCCTTGAAAATACTCACAGTTGTTAAGCTAACAGCTATCCAAGTCATTGGGCTCTTTGGAGGAAATGAGGAGTGAGACACTGATTTTCAGTTAGCAACCAATTATTTGGTCATTCTGCTTGTTCCTATTTTCTCCCCCATCCTCCCTGCATTTTAACTGCAGTAGGTTATTGTGGCATTGTGCTTCTGGATACTAATGAAGCAGCTTTCTGTTACTGGTCTTCCAGTCAGCCACAAATATTTTCTAGTTACGTGAGAAAAGATGACCTTTAAACATCACCCAGCCTTTTTTCTGATGTTAAGAAACAGGAAAGATGCATATATCAACCACTTATTTATAGCCTGCCAGAAAGAAAATTCAACAAAGTGTAGCTTAAAGGAAACTCTCTGATCTCAGGTAGAAAGGGTGCTCCACTTGTAGGCAAAATAAAATGGAGAAGTGGGAAGAAAATATCTTCTGCTGGAACAGGAATGAAAGAAATCATGTCAGAATTAAGATCTCTGTATTGGAAACTTCCTTCAAGGACTTGGAAGGAAATGTGGAAGATGTGTGTTAATTAATAAGCGCAGTTTTTACATGTGCTGGAGTTTCAAAGTGGTGGAAAATTTGGTTCCTGAACAAGAACTAGAGATTAGAGATTTATGGCAAAAAGAGAATGAGGAAGCAAATTTTGATCAAAAAATGGCATGGAGGTGTGAGTAGAGGATTCTTTCATAAAATTTCAGAAACTGTAGAAAGTATGAGAAATGCTAATGAAAGATTGGAATTTCCAAAGAAGAAAGATAAATGAATATAGAATATACCTTTTACCTCTCTCAGAAAGCTACTTTGCAAAAGGGATCTTTGTGTCACGAAGTCCAAGAAAGGGCAATTTGAGAAATGTGGAGAATTTTCTATTAAAGAAAAACATACTGACAAAAAAATGAACATTTTTTATGTAAAATCATTTTCAAGTAATGCTTTATGAAAATACAATGCACTATTTGGTGTTCTTGCATTCTTAGGAACACACCTTTTGTTAGCTCAGTTGAACTCTCTTCCACTTTTTGACAGGTTTTTTGTGACACTGAGTGGTGAGGTTTTTGCACCTGAAGGATGCAATGCCATCCGGAGGGACTTGGACAAGCTTGAGGACTGGGCCCATGGGAATCTCATGATGTTTAACAAGACCAAGTGCAAGGTGCTGCAGGGCAATCCCTGGTGTGAACACAGGCTGAGGAATAAACAGATGGAGAGCAGCCCTGCTGAGAAGGACTTGGGAGTGCTGGTGGATAAGAGACCGGACATGACTCAGCCATGTGCACCCACTGCCCAGGTGGCCAGTCTCCTCCTGGGCTGCATCCCAGGCAGCGTGGCCAGCAGGGAGAGGAAGGGCATTCTATCCCTCTCTTCTGGTGAGTCCCCACCTGCAGTGCTGCATCCAGCTTTGGGGTGCCCAGCACAGGGAGGACATGGACCTGCTGGAGCGAGTGCAGAGGAAGCCACCAAAATGCTCAGAGGGATGGAGCNGGGAAATGCATTCAAACTAAGAGAGAGTAGGTTTAGATATTCAGAAAAAAATCTGTACTGTGGGGGAATGAGGCACTGGAGCAGGTTGCCCAGAGAAGTTGTGGGTGTCCCATCTCTAGAGGTGTTCAAGGTCAGGTTGGATGGAGCTTTGAGCAACCTGGTCTAGTGGAATGTGTCCTTGCCCATGGCAGAGGAATTGGAAACAGATATCTTTAAGATCCATTCCAACACAAACCATTCTATGATTCAGTGAGTCTCTGAAAGAACTGATTGTAGGGCAAAACATGTAAGTACTTAGTGCTTTTGCATTTATTAATCTGTTTTATTTAATATGTTACTTGTATTCCCTGCTGGTGGTAAATAGGGGTCATAAAAGATGGTGCAAAATCCTTCTTAATTAATCTTTTTTTCTTACGTTTTCTTCAGTTATTTCATGAAGGTCACTATAAAGTTAATGTAATAAGAGATATAGTTCCTTTTGCAGAGCACAGCTAACACCGCCTATGGATGTCTTTTAAAAGGACCTTCGAAAGTCTCATTTTTTCCTGAAAATTTGTCATGTGCTGTTCCTTAGATGCTGATTTCCATGACCTACACATTATCTGCATACTGTGTTGGCTTTGTTTATTTGGGGAATTGAGCTGACTTGAATTTTTCCTCTGCTTGAAAGCCCATTTCTCAGCTTAAAATTTGGAACTTGCAGTTGAGTCTTTCTTATGGGCAGAGTAAAATTTTCTTGCTGGGTTTAGATGAGCATTGGCTTGATTCACATGTAGTGGCTGGGGAATTTTAATCAATGCTGATCTTTGGGAACATACTTCACCAATGTCTGTGGCAAACACTTGAGGTGTAATTCAGCCACATTGGGTTGTGGGTATGGGCTAGGTGATATCTTTGTTTCCAGCCTTATCTGCTATCATTCAATGAACATTTTTAATTTTGCCATTTGATGACTCACAAACTGGACCAGAAGGTATTGCAAGTATGTTGATTCAACACATTTCTCTGCCCTCTTAGAGGGCTACAATACACAGAGGTGATTTAAGACAGCAAACCCAAGAGCATAAGACCTTCACCAAGTAGTTTTATCCTGGTATGTTTAATTTAATGGGCATGTTGTCTTTCTGCCCATGCCTCTGGCAGGGCTGAATTTCAACTACAGTGCTCAAAGCTTAGCTGAAGCAACACATATTACATAGACCCTTTTCAAACAAATGCTCACCACAGTCCATTTCAGGTGAAAAGATCTGAACTTTAATTTATTTACTTTTCATTTGCTAAACAGACAGTGTTATTTTGCTGAATGTCACTGTTTAATCACTTAAATTACATAATTATGTTACTACTGTGCAGTTCATGCAATAAATGGAAATAGTAATGGCTGGGAGGATTCAACTCGTAACTTATTTTCTGGAGAATAAACAAAAATTAAACAGAAATGTTCTACCCCTTCTGCCTCCATAAGTAAAACTCTAGTGCTAAAATAGTTCTGCCATTTTTGTGTATTATTTCTGGTACTCAACCTGCTGATGCTGCACTGCAAGATCAGTGAGTGGGTTCTGCTCTCTGTTTGCATAGGGAAATGTGTAGCCATGGTAATTTTAACTACTTGACACCCCCTGTAATATTTAGGAGTTCCTTTTAAAATACTTTTTCTTTTCCATTAGATCTCTAACAAATAGACTGTGAAAAATTAAATAGCATTTTGTTTTGGTAATTCTTCATTGTTTAATATACCAATGTTCATTAAGTTTTCATTTGCTTTCAGGAGAAAAATATAGCAGCCACAACTTGTCTCAGTTTTTATGTTGTTTTGGAAGTCATCTACATCCAGTTCACAAAAATCATCATAGGTTTGAATTTTATATTTCTCCAGTAGACTTTAATACAAAGATAGGTGAATGATATTCAGCCCAGGTATACATTTTATCTCTGCTTGCAGTATGTAGTCATCCCTTTTCTTTTTATTAGTACTCCTTAGATCACCAAAAAGCACACTTAGGCAGTATTTCTCTTTCCATTCCTTCCCTGTCTCTCCTTCCCTGTGAGCAAATGCACAGTCAGAGGCATCAGATATTTATGTCTTGATTGGATGTTATTTCTATCTGTTCCTCCTTTATTGAAGCTGTAATTAAAATAGTATTTCTACACGAATACTTGAAAGGGACAAAAAGGCACACGTAGTTCATGATGCAGCTTTCCCCATCACCAAATGAAAGGTCAGTAGGAGGTTTGAATTTACATGTACAAAGTTCTGGAATGTTGAACATCCGCCTCTTAGAAATGTATTTGTTGCCAAAACCATTGAAGTGAGATGATTCATTACCTTTGACATTGTTTTGAAGGGCAATAAAAATTACAGTCATGAGATTAAGCTATTTTTTAACTAAAAACTGTTTTAAAAGTGTGGCTCATTTCAAAAAAATTACCAAACCATGTTAAAGGTAAACTGCCATGTTCTGTATCCTTAATATTATTACATGTTCAAAATCTTTATTAGATTCTGAGTAGATTAATGGGTTTCTAATAGTTTAATATTTATCCTTTGTGTTCTTGCTTATTCCCTTTATGATAATGAGAATTGCTAAGATATACATGAATTTTGCAAGTAACTTTTTTTTTTATTATTCTGACAAATCTATTGAAAAAGCATTGAACTGCTCTGCAGTATTAGAATTAATTGTGAGTTATAGTAGGATACCCAGATACATTTTTAATCATAATTTCCCAGTCAGACTTTTATGATATTTGGACATGGTGATTTATGTTTGTGCTTTTAATACACTTAAAAGAGAGTTATTAGATATTAGAGATTTTTGGTTTTAGTTTTGTGGTGTCAAGGGTAACAAGATAAGGAAAAAGTGTAAGAAAAAGAGGAAAAGAGTATTCAGTAAGAGAAAGAAACAAATTTTGTATGGTTTTGTCACTACTAAATTATAGTTGGGGAAGATGTCTGCATATAAAAATTCAAAGGCACATTTGCAGAGGCTATGTCTTTGACTGAAATTAAATTGCAGTTTAGTAATAAGTTCTATTCTCTATGTTGGAGAAAAGGTATCTTAAAATATTCAAATACCATACTTCAGTGAAGTGGATGTGAAATTCACAGCCTTAAATTTAGTCCACCAAGGATATACTCCTAACTACCCTGGAATATCCAAAGAACTTACTGTGACTGTTGAACACATTGGAATGATTGTATGTTCAAAGACAGTCCACAGAATGTTACAGCAACTAAGCAAGCTTCGAAACTGGTGCTAATTCAAAGGTCACATACAGTAATTTTGTGTTTGTGCAGGCTGTATTCCATATCATGTTTAACATTCCCTCCAGATCCTTTATCATGCCATTAGCTATTAAAGTGTGTTGTTGCAGTTTTACTGGACCAAACAACAATAGAAATAAACCCTTGCCCTCCTCCCACAATCTCCTCCACTAAGATACTTTTTTAAGGAGTCTTCTCAAACTACAGGGGTAATAATCACTGTAAAAATTTGCGTTCTCTCTTTAGGGAACTTGGCTCAGTGCCTATGAGTTTTCATTCAAACTGAGCTTTAGGATCAGTTCTTATTTTTAGTAAGTTCCAAAGCAGGCTGTTCCTGTGGGCTTTATGAAAGACCATTAAGTAAAAGAAGCACAAAAATTACTGGTTATTTAAGTACTTTGTTAAAGACAGCTTTACTTGTGGTTAGTGTACAGTACACTGATCATGATAACCTTCCTCTGACTACTTCTCTTTGTGTATTTAAATTACTTGAACAGTTCCCTCACCTACAATTTATTATTTCAGACCTTGGAGCCCTTCTTAAAAAAGAAAAAATATTTTCTACTGATTTTTTTCTAATGCTAGCCATACTAGCCAGGAATTACAACTAGATCTGTTATAATTGTCTCATCCAGCCCTGGGATGAAGGAATTCTGGATTGAAAGATAAAGTCAAGTTAGCAGGTGAAAGGTTATGGTGGTGGTGTGGTAGGGTTAGTGTAGATAGCCCAAATCCCATACATGTTCCCACTAAGGTAAATTGGTGCTCCATCTGTTTGCAGAGTCCTTTAGGTGTTAAGCCTTTCTTTTTCATCACAACATATTCCAAAGCTTGTTCATCATTTTCACAGGGAGTTGACTCAAAGCAGATTCCCGGGTTGGTATTAGATATAGTTCATGTTTTGAGGTTCCAAAAGAGTTAGAGGGCTTCAAGCACAGCTTTTCTCTGCTTGAAACTCAAGCCCATGGGATGTTAAAATTCCAGCATATTTACTTTCATTTCTTTTCCTCGAGTCAGGACCACAACTCAGATTTGGTGTATTTAAATTACTTAATTTACGTGATGTTAAATAAAATAATGATCTAGAACATATTTCTTCCATTTTAGATATTATTAAAAACTGGAATTATGATGAGGAAAATATATGTACTGCAGTGCTGCTAAAGCTTTTAATCACTAAGGTAACAAGCACTGGCATGAAGTAATTTTTAATTAGGATACAGAGGTGTAAAGTCAAAACCACAGTTATTCTACACATTCATTAATGCCACCATGGTATGAAAGAAATCATATGGGTTTTTCTCATTATTTATTGTAGAAAAGAGCCGAAAAATCATTTATAAATTGAAAGCATACATTTAAAAAATGTTTATAAATATTTTTTCTAGGAGAAATGTACATTTTTAGTTGTTCTTGGTGATGGCAATCACGCAGAATAATTAAGGACCCGAAGGCAGACCATTTTTGATCTATATAGCTCATCAGCTCATAAGAAAATAGTTATTCCCAAGTTTCTGGCTCAACTTAGGTCAGCAAATGAGTGTTGATTTTATTGTGCTATCAATGTCTTCTTTATAACAGATTTTATTTTGCCTTTTTACCTGGTCATACCAGTAGAAACACTGTTTTGTTAGACTTGGCCTGTAAAGAAGCCCTCTCCACATGTGTGTGAGCATGTTGTCTTTATTCCAGGGCAGAAATGGCCCTGGCATGGGACAGCCTAAAGAGTTGACCTGGCTCATGTGGTGTTATTCAATAGCCTCTTTTCCTAGGGCTGCTGGTCAGTGTCATGTGTGTGGGAGCACATGTGATGTGTGGAGCAGGAGAGCCCGTAGCTATTAATGACATGACACATTCTGCCTGGCCAGGTGATTGGCAAAGCATGGCAGTGTCAGCTCTTGGTAGACCCATGTGACCTCTCAGAAAGGTTTGACCACCCAAGTACTACAACCTGAGATGGATGTGTGATTGATAAATAGTGAAAGGAATGAAACCTGACTGGCTTAGAGAGCCAGATGTCAAATGCAAAACAAAAAGAAAAAGGCTCATGGAAATTACTATTATTTTTATTTAGTCTCGGTATAATTGGAGGTCCTTGACACAATATTATGTGAGAAATTCATTCACTAAATGTCTTGGTTTTCAAATTGATGGATTCTTCATACCTATATATATATGTGTACTGTGGCAGGATTTGAACAAATGCTCCATTTTGGATTGGAGAGGCTTGGAAATGTTTGTGAAAGTACTTTTGTTGGAACAAAAATGTGTAGGCAGTACACTCAAGCTCTTTTTGTCAAAAAAATCACATAGCTGCAAAAGCTACCTATGCATAATACTGACCAGATGGATTTCTGGTCCTGAGGAAAGGGTCCTGTTATCAGGACTAGAGGATTTTTTTTAACTCTCATCCTTGTTTTGACATGATTTCACATGTGATTGTTAAGTCATTTCAGTCAGTGTGACTATGATTTATCTTATCCGTATGGAAACTATTTTGCAATTCTCACATACAAAATCTCTGATAAGTGCAGATAACATAATTATCATACAAAAAGGACAGCTGTGAATATCCATTTCTGACATAGATAGTTTTTTCAAAATACAAGAACTTTAATTTGGTGAAATGATGGAAGTAGTGCTTAGAATGACAGGAATTCTTTTCCTTTTTCAGCTCATGTGTCTCTTGTCCAAAGAAATATTAGTTCATTATTTTTTCAGTGAGGAGTGCTTAAGATTCTGTAGCATAATCAGATTTTGTCACAGAACCACAGGGGAAAGCCAGATGTGCAGCTCTTAAGAGCTGGAAAGGAATGAATTATACTTGGGGGGGTATTTTGTGTGATAAAAGAAAACTGTTGTAGTGATGTTGAGCTTTAGTATGGAGACATGAAACATTTTAAAATCCAAACCCATCAGTTTGTTAAAGACTTCATTAAGCCCCATAGTTTTCATCCTGTGGGCTTGCATTTCTCACCCCTGTAGACACCTGGTGTGTGTTTGCCACATTCAGGTCATTCTCTGTTTTATTTGTGTTTATCTCACTTTCTTGTAACTTCTTCTGGTTTGTGTAACTACTACATATGATTTGGAGTTTCAGGAGTACGGGTTGGTCAGCAGGGTGGTGACATAAAATAGATCGTTGAGGCTGTGGTCTGGCCTTTCCCTCAGCAGGAGCACTGATTTAGATTTGGGCAAGGGTTTTTTTACCAGCCCTTGCTGTTCTCCCACTGTTCAAGTGAGTAGGTTCAAAAGTTACTAGGATAGGCAGAGATACTGAAATTATTTGGAGGACACCACTTGCCCAGGAGTCAATTGCTGTCAGTGCTTGTATTCACCTAGAGACAAAAGCAACAGCAAAACATGAAAGAAAGCTGTTTTAAAATATTATGGGCTGTATTCTCACAGACCAGTAGCCTTTTCTAAATAGAGGAAAGTTTAACAATCCTCATTTCCATGTAAATGCTAGCTGTACTGTGTTTCAGTCTTTTATTAGGTGCTTATGCGGTATTTTCACACATGTCCACGTGCAAATTTTTTGTGCACAGAGGTGAGACTATTCCTTTAGTGTCAGAATCTGTTAGGTTGGAAAAGACCCTACAGATCAAGTCCAATCACTAACCCAGCACTGCCAAGTTCACCTCTAAACCATGGCCCCAAGTGCAACATCCACACATCTTTTAAATACCTGCTGGGACAGTGACTCAGCCACTTCCCTGGGCAGCCTGTTCCAATGCTTGACAACCTTTTGTGTAAAAAAAAATTTCCTAGCGTTCAATTTAATAAGTTACTGTTAGATATTTTTCCTCTTCATTGTTTGTCACATATTAGTGTTGTTACATACCTTTTAAACCTCTCTTTCAAGGGAGTTACTTATTTCTTTCTAAGCTTTCCTGTGACCTTCACAACTAAATTTCTGAGTGCTTCAGAAACAGTTATAAGTTTATGTTTACATTATGCTCCTGAAATGCAGCTTTCATCTTCCCATTTCATAGATAAAGATGAGGCAGATGTCTAAAGTGTCTGCTAGAAGGTTAGTCTGGAGAACAAATTTGATGGTGGCCAGTTAAAGATGCTTGGAAATAGATAAAATTGTTAAAATTTTGTAGCATGTATTGAAGCAAGCTGCAGTGTTGACTTTTCAGCATTTAAGACAACTCCAGGGGACAAAATATCAAAGAAAAAGAGGAAATTAATATTTTTTACTTCGTGGTTAATTCCAGAAAAACTGAATTTCTCCTCATGATCTAATCCTTGGAATTATCAGATACAGCCTGATAGAGTACACTGTGTAACACCCATGTGGGAGAGGTCCAGTGGGTACAAATGGTCAGTATTTGAGCATGACAGGGTGCAAGACCCTGCTGAGGCACTGCAATCCTGTACAAGTGCAGAAGTTTGGTCAGACCACCCTCTGAATGATAGGAAGTCTCTCCTGAGGGTAGATATTCGTCCCAGCCTGCAGATTGGATACTTACTGCTCTTTGATGTCTTAGACAGAGCGCCAAGGTGCTATCATGATTATCTAGCATAAAATATACTGCAAGCCAAGAAAGGTTTTTCTCATGTAATCTTTCTTGTGGGGAAGGGCTGACGAATCATTTGTGGTGACTGGGGATAGAGAGATTGTGTTAGAGCAGTTGGGCTTGCTAATCACAGAAAGTAACCATTGTTTGATGTTTCCATGAGAGAGCCCTCCATTAACTGCAGCTGTACTTGACTGAGTGTGAAATTAAAAAGGAGACACAGATTTCCAGACACTCCCTCAGGTGCTCAAAAGTATGCTAACTGGCACTGTGGGAGACCTCCTGAAACAACTAAGGATTCTTAAAGGAAAGAGGCCATGACAATGTGAAAAGAAAACCTTTGTGTTATCACTGAACCCACAAAGTTGGTCAAGATCAGTCACACTGTATTAACTGTTGAATTTTAGGCTTACATGAAATGCTTCTTTTTGCCAAAGTCTGGTTCCAGCTGTGCTTGGTGGCCATCTGCACTCCCAGGAACTGGAGGTGTTTAATCCTAGGCAAAAAAGTCTGTGAAAATAAATGTAAGAGAAATTGTCAGGAGGGTGCATGTTAAGGCATTGCCTAGCTTTAAGAAAAGTATTTTAAAACTCAAACTTGACAGACACAAAAGATTTTATAGGCTATGTTGGCTTCTGGTGGCAACTGGAATCTGAGACAGGAATTGAAGAGACCTGATTGCTGACTTGCATTGTGGCACTGGAGACACTTTAATCTTTATTTTTTTCTCTCCCTGTAAAATGAGGGAGGCATATAGATCCCACAGATACCTACTGGAAGGAAATTTGAAACCCTGGAACCTAGTATCATTGCAAAGTATTTAAAACACTCTTTTTAAACCGTGTTTATTATCCACGTTGAAGTGTAAGAAGGGCTGTACCCTTTGTCTCTGAGGTTGTTGTATTATATAATTCTCTGTGGAACATTCCATTTTAATGCTTGGTTCTGTAGGAAGAAATGAAAATACCATAAATTCAGGATTATGACGTATTCTAGGATTAAGTGGAAGGCTTTAGCCAAGAATATGTACATATATCAGTTTATTGCACTTTTCTCTATGTGAAAGATCTTTGAAATCTTTCCTGATTTTGAGAGACAATGTCCCTTGAGTAAAAGCAGTATTACTCATTTCAGTGTTGATATGTGAATATCATTCAGTTATGTTGGTGGTTCTTGTGACATAAATATATATTTTCAGATCTAGCTATTCATTTTACTGAGGTACCCTTTCTGATGGAAACCTTTTGTGTCTTTGCCTGTAGCTAACATTGACCTCCACATAATTGTCACTGTTGTTTCAAGATTTAAAAGGGAAGCAAAAAGGTGATGGTCTCTGAAAGCTTGTGCTGTAAAAAAAGTATATTGTATTTAATTTAATATTCTCACTTGTAGAGCAATCTTTGAACATTCACATGCTGTCTTTCTTTCATCATCCAACAAAATAAACTGGGAAAGTTGTTGTATTATAAACACAACCTTAAATTTCTTATTTTTAAAAAAAACAAACACCCACCCCCCCCCCCAAAAAAAAAAAAAAAAAGCCAATAAAAAAATCTCAGTGATCCTTTAAAGAAGGAGCAAGCTGGAATCCTATGGAATGGTATCTAATAAGACAGGCCATGGTATGCACACTGAAAAATAGTATCTAGTGTTACTACAAGTTAATAGATATCCTGTAATTCACTGTAATGTATTTTCAAAGCCATGAAGCTTGTGCTGGGGATCTCTAGGAAACAGATTTGTCTGTTAGCCAGCTAATTACAAGATAAGTGCCCAGAGCTAGTACCTGCCATCTCCTTCATAAAGCTGTCCTATGCACAGGGAGATAAATTGTGACAGAACCCCATCCTGAATTTGTCCACATTATGCTGCTATGTTCATTCTTCATTTCAAGTCATTGCTTGGGTGACTGTGGCTTTTGAATCACAAACTTTTTCTGTTTAGAAGATCTCTCAGTTCTGTTGTGGTTGCAGGTGCTGGCTGGAATGCTGGCTGTCATGTCCTTCAGTTCTGTCATAGTGATTGACACCCCACACACCTTATTACAAAAAAATAAAGCTCAGAATCCAGGCAGCACACTACTTTTTAGAGATACTGTGTCTGACCTTGAATGACAGGTTATTTTGACAGTGCATTTTTTGTGCAGTGGAATGATACTGAGTCACTAAGTTTAATAGCAGCACAAAATACAAATATGTAAAAAAAGAGTCAAGACCTGGCTGGAAGCATTTATAGGTAAATATAAAGAAACAGGCTAAAACAAGTGGGTGTAATGAAAAACAGCACAAGACTGTGTTTTAAACATTTTGGAGGTGGTTTTTGGCTTGGGTTTTCTCAGTTGATTGTTTTTCTTGGTTTTTGTTTCTTTTGTTAGTTGAGCTTTTTGGTTGTTTCCTTCCTCCTCAAAGTATACATCACAAAGGAACTTATTTAATAAGTCCCAATTGCTCAGCCTTCTGTCTAGCATCTAAGTGCTTTTTTAATTTTGAGGGCTGATTGAGAGAATAATCTGAAAGACTGGAGGAGGAAAAAGAAGTAGGTAGGCAAGGGCCTGCCCTTAGGTGAGAACATGGAAGAGAGCAGAGAGGGATGTCTGCCAAGAAAAACACCAATGCAGCCATACAGTAATGGTGGGAATTTACAGAGAGAAAATTAATTCATTTTATACTCTTGAATAGAAATATTAAAATTTGAATTTAATATTAGTGTAGGAGGAGGAAGTTCCAGATGTGTGTCTGTATAACATGACATTACAAATTTGTGTTCCTGGTGGCATCTCTGCCTTTGTTTATTTGAGAGGCTGCATGGTCAGATGATGCAAGAGAGAAATGAGGAGAAGTAGAAGGAAAAGAGAATGGACAGGAGGAATTACTGTAGTAGTAATCAAGGTAAAAGTTGAGTAGCCAGCAAAGTGGTTTTTTTCTATGCTGATCAAAGGAATCAGACAGATCATGCAGGTGTTACTGGAAAGAACACAGATTTTGCTGACTTGCTGTGCAGGTCAGGGAAGGCCCTAGTTAAAGATGGTCTCCATAAAGGATGACAGCTGGAAGGAACTGTCAGATTTAATGCAGATGAGCTTAGGGTCAATCAATCTCTATACCTCCCATTATTACCTCTATAGTTATATTTATATATTTGACCATGGTCAACCTTCTAGGAGTATTGCTGACCTGCTTTGACTGAGTCATTTGTAGTGATCTGGATGTAAATTAGGATCTGGGAACTGTAATGAGTTCAGATTTGTTTCGTGGGGTTGGTCAGGGGTGGAGCAGCTGCCCTGTGAGGAGAGGCTGTGGCACCAGGCTGGTTCAGGCTGGAGAAGGGGTGGCTGCCCAAGACCCCAGCAGGGGCTTCCCAGTGCCTGAACACAGGTTCCTGACAAGACAGAGCCAAGTGCCTCCCACTGGCACTTGTGGGAGGATGAGAGACTGTGCCCAAGTTGAAGTGAGAGGTTCAGACTGGATAAATCAGAGAAGCATTTTCCCCATGAATGAGCTCCAGCAGGTGAGCAAAGGCCCCAAGAGGTTATGGTCTCAATCACTGGATGTTTTCAAAGCCCAAAAAGAAGAAGTAATATGAAATTCCTTTGCAAAAGGACCTGGCTGCTTTATTTTTTTCATCAAGGTTTCTCATTTTTTAAAATGGGAAAGTAAACTCTGTGTGTATTGGGAATCAACAAATTCCTAGGAATGGTGTACAGCTGATAACATCTGACACAAGCATGCTTGTAGACAGCATTTTCTTTTAACAGCATCATACTGGGCATTCACTGGAATATATGATGGCAGGGATGCTTCTTATAGGAATTACCGTATTAATTCCATTAGGAAAAAAACATTTTCTCTGTCATTTATTTTGTAATTTAAAATCAGCATTCTACATTTGTAGAAGGCTGGTAGAATTTTGAAAGTAATAAATCAAAGGAGTTCTCTTAATACCTACAGAAATAAATGTGTCTTCCAGAACTATTCAATAAAACTCAATTTTCATATTTTTTTGATGTGTAATCTATATGACCTTCAATAACTGTTTGTTTTTTTAAATCTGAAAAATGCCTTTAAAGTGTAGTAGCCCAGAGTTTCAAATAGTGCAGCAGGATATGTAATGCATATTTTAACATGTTTTCTTTAAATTTGTCACACAGGCTTGTTGTGCATGATTATATAAAAGTCCATATTTTTAAAGCCAGTAGTACAAGTATGCAATGTACTTGGTTGGGCTAAAAAATTCAGAAGCCTAATTTATCTTGAGATATGCTCAGTCAAGTAGTTTTTCACAGCAGTTAGCGAACACTTCAAGCTCTAACAGTGCCCCTGAGCCATAAAAGAAATTTACATGTAAGAAATGTTTTGAATCTATTAAAACCTCAGCTCAGAGCTAAAGAGTTTCTCTTATGTCTTTGTTGACTAACATGAAGTGAGATCTTACAAAAAGCTGGGCTGTGATCGACAGATGCCAAATCTCAGGTTTTGATGTGATTATATATTTCTTTCATGCATGGTGGTTTAATCTGGGACTGGAGTTTCAGAAAGACAGCAATCAATAGGTCTGTGCAAGAGTACACAAAATATATTACTCCTGGCAGTCGTCAAGGCAGAATTATTCAAAAAATAATCTGAAATGCATTTGATCATACACCAGAAGTTTTAATAATTTATATTATACCTTATTAGCAAAGTCTTGTGTTTACTTTGCGACTGCCAAAACAAGATGAAAGGCTGCCTCCATGGAAATACAAGATGCTTAGCTCAAAGTCTCTGTCTTTGCATTTCAGTTTGGTAATTTCCCTTCCTCCCCTCATTTTGATTAATAGCATATCGTTTTAAATCTTAGAGTACCTTTTCCTTCATTGTGGTCCTATTTAGTGAGAGCAATGCTTAACAATTCTACCAAAGACTTCATGGCCTATCAAGACTGCAACTAGTATAAACACATATTTTTGAAACTTCTTTACCTTAGGGCTTCCTCCAAGCATTTTTTTTGTTAAAAGAGGCTTTGAATTTAATTTTGAATTCCACTGAAAATAATCATTACGGTAATCTTTCTAACTCTTGCAGCTACAAAAGCGTGATTTCTGAGCTCAGCTTAAGGAACTGTTGCACTTTGACTAATATGTGGTAAATATCACAGCTATATCAGTTCAGAATATTACAGAAATTACTTAATGATTTCCTTGGAAAGCTAATGCGCTGTGAATATTGTATCTAGAGACAGATACAAATAAGGGCTTTTCAGAATTAATCCTTCTATTAAGTGAGAGCATGGAGAATGGACCAGTGTAAATGCTAGTTAAAAAAATGAGATCTTTACCTCCACCAAGGTTTTTTACACCAAAGGTGCATAGAATTATACATACAGTGTTTTTCACTGACACAGCTGTTTATATGATACTTGTGTGCCTGGAAGAACTGCTTATATTCTTGACAGGCCCTTCAGTGTTGTCCAGACTGTGGCAAAGGCCACTCAGCCCTTACTCAGGAGGGAGAGGGTGCAGTGACACGATCCCTTCAGCAGAGATCCTCTTCCCACTGGGGAGCTTGTGCCATGTCTCACTGAGCTGCACGACAGACTCTGAGGAAGAGGCATCCACCTGCAGGTGTCTCTGAGTGATTATCCTGGGTTTAAAAGCTCTGTATGAATCTCAGGATGGGGACAAAAAGACTGTTATTTTCTACAGGAGCCTTTCAGTCGCAGGGAGCCAGATGTACCTTTTTTTTTTTTTACAAATGCATATTCTGTGATGATAATGAGGGAAATTTTCATGGAAGCCTGTGGTATTACGCATGTTTCAGGCAGAATTTTGGGCCAAACTAGAGAATACTGCTTAGAAAACATGGATCAGATGAATAAACTCTTTGCATTCTTTGAAAGGGAATATTTGGCAGGATCACCTGAAGAGATGTACATTATCAAACAGAAACACAGCATGTTTAACTGGTAAGCTGTGATGTACGTCTTTTAGAAAAGGGTCACTTCAGTTTGCGAACCGAAATATTTTTGTCTTTCTACCGAAAGAAAACAAAAAATTTGTTTAGTGTATCAGTATGATCATCTCATTTATTGGAAATATGATGAAGTGAGAAAAAAAAAAACCAGATTTCACAGCTGTACAGGCTGGCTTAGATGAAATGCTCACCAGCAGCATTCACCACCACTGGAACTTTGCAAACCTTGCTAAAATCTCTTGTGCTGGTCTGTCCTACTAGCAGTATGCAGCACTACCTAATGCATATGCAGTGCATGTTGCAGTAGAGGTGTAAGAAAACAGTATGGTAACAAAAAAAAAAGCAGTATAGGCTATGCATGATCAAAATTATACCAGCGAGATGAGACTCTTTGGTTTTATGTTGGAAAACAGAAAAACTGTATAACATAAACGAAATGCCAGTGAAACCACTACTGTAAACTACATTACAGAAACATGATTGAATGCATGAAACACTGATGTGCCCAACTGTTAGTTAAGGGGAAAACTTAAAAGAAGTCTCTCAAAACATTTTACAACTTGTAATTTGTGTTTGGGGCATTTTACTGGCTGTCCCTAGTCTTCCTGAGACATGTAGGTAGGAACTGAAGCTGAGCATGAACAGGAGCATTGAGGAGAAGGTCCAACATAATTTGTGAGGTACTGGCCCTTTTTATCTGTTTGCCAAAGGATAGCATCTAGTCTTGTATGACTAAATAACCATGACTTTTATCATGGAGTGTAGAAATATTTAATTAGAAGTCAATAGGCTGATTATAGTCAGACAAATTTTAAGTCATGAATCAGTGAAAAATGAATATCAGAAGAAATAAGACTTTAGTTGTATTGATATTTTTACAGCCTTATCCATTCCTTTAAATCACTTTAGCCTTAGTGTTACTGTACCAAAAATATATGTAAAAACAGGTCATTACCATAAATTAAGCACCTTACATTAGTAGAGATTTGTGAGACCTGCAAAGAAAAAAAAGGCTTTATAAATGTCTAGAAAGAATAAATTGCAAAAGAATTTTGACTCATTTGTAAAAAATCCTTAATACTGTACATTTTCCAGTTTAATCTTCAGGCAAAGGTTAATCAGCTTTGATTTGGGAGGACAAAATAGCTGTGACCAAGTACTAAAATTTCAGATGCCTTAGAAATTGATTGTAATTAATAACTTAACAATAGTTTTTGATTAAGTTAACATGTTCTGCACAATATAGATTGAAGTGCTGGAGTGGTGCTGTTACTGTGCCTCACACTGTGGAGAACTACACCCCATTCTGCTTACCTGTTTCCTTTCCTCTGTTTACCCAGTTGATGTTCTTCTAGGTGCAGTATGTGTGAGAAGTCATCCTCATTTCATAGTTCATTTGATCAGTAACCCTGTGCCTGTGTGAATTGGGATCTAAGTCAGCAATAACTCAGCTGTTAGAGTACCACCTACTCCAGGCTGTCATTTGCCCCTTTGATGCTTACTTACCTAACCAGTAGTAATCATTATTTTCCTTCTACAATTACTATAATGGAGCTGATTGCTGAAATGGAAAACAGGAGGCAGTTACAGAAGGTTTGAATTGTGCTGTCACACTTTCATGGGCAGGCACCTTTCTTGGAGCTTTGATATTTCTTTGAGTTTGCTCAGAAATATGTTTGGTAAAAGACAGAGTGGGCATCTGGTCTGTATTTTCATGTGGCCCTGTTTCAGCTTCTTGGAAATACAGGATTATCCAGATAGGTACTTCCTGGGTTCCTGATTTGTTTTATACAAAATATGAAAGGGAAAAAAATTAAACGGTTTAATAAAAAACCTTTTTTTAAACTGGAAAATTTCAATCCAATTAAAAATCCAGCTGAACTCAATGGAATTCCCAAGAATTTATTCAAGTAGAGAGAGGAAAACAGAAATTATCAACAGAAATATTGAATCTTATGATGCAGCATCGTTACACCTTTGTTTAATTATACCTTTACCACTTGCATCTCTTGCAAATGTCATGAGTTTCACTGAATGTTTTTCCTTCTGAGTATCTACAATGCTGAACTGAACAAGGGTGTCAGAGAAAAGAGCCTTTTATTCTTTTCACTTGGATTTTCTGCTGAAATAGTGATGCAACATCTGTAACTTGTGCTGCAGTTAAAAGACATCATATTCTTGGGGATCTTGGTGCTTGCAGTCAGGTTGGGAATGGTAATGGCAGGCACAGCAGGGAACTGGGATTCAATATGCTGAATGAGAAGGTGAGTGTTTTAGCACAGCTGCCTCCTGAGGGTCAGGGGAAAGGAAAAGCCCTTTGGGAGGATTTTCAAGCACCACTGAGCTGGCACACCAGGAGTCGATGATTGACTTTAGAAGATCCCTGCTGTGCAAAGGATTGAGTGTTGTGGTCCCCTTTATCATTGGTTAGACATTTCTTTTGGAGAAGCCAAAAATCAGAAACTAGTGAGATAGCAGCAGAACAAATTAAAAAATAACCATCAAACAACTGTCTCTGATGACAGTGAGGTCTGTGAGATTTGTTTCTGTTGCTAACAGCTGCATTGATTTGGCAGTTAATTTCATTAGAAATACTGATTTTGTATGGCATTTATAAGATTCTTGTGCGAAAAACTGATGACCTGATGATGATGCAGTGCAGGTTGAATTGTTGGTCTTGAAAAGGTCATTAATTTGAACCTCAGTATAAAGAGGAGATTGTATTTGGTATGTACAATCAGAAAGACATAACACAGTTTCAATCCTAATGTGTGCATTTCTTCACAGGAGTTCAGACGTTCAGCACAGAATGGCACAAACTGGAAAGCACAGCCTTCTGCTGAGATCCCAGTGAAAACACGGCTCAGCTCCTGGATGGCTCTGCAGCTCCCATGGCAACAAGGGGGAGGTGGACTGAAGATCCTGTCTGTCAGCCTGGCTCTACTGGCAGTTCTTGTTATGTTTTACTACGGAGGAATGAAAACAGAACTGTGAACTGAATGGGGCTTTTATAAAAACAATGAAACTGCTGTTCAAAATCTTCAAAGGAAACACTTTTACCAACAATTTATTTTTTTTTAGGAAAAAAAAAGCTAATATAAGTTGGGCAATAATTTGTACTCACTCTATGCCTTTCCTGTCCTTCAAAGGAGAGCATGTTAATAAGCTGTGGGAAGGCCTATCTTGCCAAAACCGGAGATCCTTGGTTGGTAGAAGAGTTTGTTGCATCTTTCCTTATCTTTTTTTCCTAAAATGATGCAATGTTTGCGTTGCATACTCTTTTCATAATTTCTGTATCAGGTAAAATTGCATTAAGTTTATAAGGAATCTTTCCATTGAGTGATATTAGTCATCTTTTATGGATAGGATATTTAAAGATTTCCTAAAGATTTTGCTTGATGCAGTGTGATGGTTTGGTATCTGTCTTTTTACATTAGAATGAACACTGCAAGGCCATTAAAGTTTGTTATTTGTTGCTATTTATTTTGCTGTCATGTCTGAAACAATTTTTGCCTACCATCTTGCACCTCTCAACTTCACAATGAGTTATTAAGCTTTGTTAATACAAGAATAATTATTTTTTACATAGAAATAATTTTAAAGGTGTTGGGTTTTTATAATTGAATGGGAAGATGTCGTTCAGGTGATAGAGTTCTGTTAAAGAGGATTTAATACAGTCTGTAGATTTTATACAATGCTTAAAGAACTACATGGGAATCTCTTAGCTGTGCACTGGCTCAAAAAACAATTATTACTCTGTTAGTGGGGAGGCTGCATTTTGCACAATGAAACTTTTTTTTATTAATTACTTTCTTCAAGCCATTTTTGTCATGACAGGATCTCCACACATCCTGAGAGTGTGCTGGTCAGTCAGGGACTGAACTGTGTGCCCAGTTCTTCCAGCACCTGACCACATCATATTGGCGGTTTGTTCATGCCATGTCACCTTTCTGAATCTTCATCCAAACTTCCACTTGCAAAGACTGTTTAAAATCATAACACAGGCACTGTTGAGGGTTTTTTTTTTTAATGTTTGTGTCATATCCAGATGGAGCTGAGCTGTCTTACATGGCTGTTGTGGTTTAACCCCAGCGGGCAGCTAAGATGCTCACTCACCCCCCTGCAGGGGGGTGGGGCAAGAATCAGAAGGGTAAAAGTGATAAAACTTAGGGGTTGAGGTAAAGACACTTAAATAGGTAAAGCAAAAGCTGCACATGCAAGCAAAGCAAACCAAGGAAATAAATCATTCATTACTTTGACAGGCAGGTGCTTAGCCATTCCCAGAAATGCAGAAGAGGCTGTGACTCTGTGTGAGCCCTGCTCAGCAGCAGCAAGTCCAAACCATTGCCCCATACCAGTTGCAGTGTTGCAGTGAAGAAAATTAACTCTATCCCAGCCAAAACCAGTATATTGTCTCTACAGTGCGGAGGAATAATTCCCCAGTAAGAGTGCTTTGTCTTTTATAAATTGTGGATTCATAATAGTTACAGACAATTAACCAAGAAGTTCCACCATGATGCTTTCAGCATAGCCTGTAAATTATAGCAACAGATGTAACTGTCTTCAGGAAATCAGGTGTGTGATTATGATCAAATATTATATTTATTATACCAACCACTGAAGGTCATAAGCCAAGATGCAAAATCCATGAGTTTTAAAACTAAAACAAAAAACAACCGTGCCCTTATTCGTTTCTGTTTGTTGGGGTACTTCTTTTCTCAGGCTTTTCTGTACAACAAGGAATATATAACAGTCAGTAATTTACTTTTTAAACAAATCTGAGGAATTCTCAAAAAAAACCCATCAACATAACTCTGGGAGTTGAAATTTTCAGGAGAGTACCACAGATTGCAAGATTCTCGGGAAAACTGGATTGGCAAAATCATTATATCTGAGCCAAATTTTCACATGTGATGGGAATAATCTATGCAGATATGTTGTGTGCCTCTAGCATTATCTCTCTCAGCCACTCTAGCTTATCTAATCGTGGCAATTACAGACTCATTGCATCAGCTATTACAGAGATTTACGAAGCTTGTGATTTAGATTCTGTGCATCGTTGACTTTAATGGGACCAGCTTATTTTCTTAGAAATAGTGCAATATACTGAAAGAGGTCAAAGAAGATTTTATAAATGACATAGCTCACAGTATATTCTTAAACTGAGCTTTAATCTGATAAGTAGGAAGTGTCGTTTATCACATATTTTGTTGCCTTCATTTAGATTTTGAGAGAGGCTTTTGACACTGTGTTGTAGAGCAGCATTGTGTTTGTCCTTGTGTTCTGTTTATGAACAACTAAAGCTTCCAAAGCCACTGAGCTGAGCAAATCAGTTCTGCTCAAACAGCTCACCTGGACCAAGCCTGAACTGCCTGGGGCTACTGGTGCAGCTTGGGAAACCTCAGTGAGTGCAGAGGGAACTGTACAAGTACATCCTCCTCATGGAATGAGTGGACCTGAACACGTCTGATCTGTGATTTTTGATCCTGTTTGGCTCCCTGAATCCCTTAAGTGCCCTGCCGGGCAGCATTTTTAATTTTAACAACAACAGTATGTTTGAGACCTACTTCCAAGTATTCCCTCTTTGCAAGCCATCAGGTGAGTGAGAAACCTGCTGCACACCAGCTTAACAAGGTCATTGCAGGAAAAGTTACCTCATAGTCAATTGATCCCACTTTCACACTTGCTGAACACACTCATCACTAGAGAATGTGTCTGCTAATAAGCAATCTACATTCAATGACCTTTTGTCAGAGCAAAGAAAGAATATAATTTCCGTTTTCTACCAAGAAAGCCTCAACTATGCTTCTTAAGTGTTCTTCTTCTTAACTGTTTTTCTTAAGCTCTGTGTTCTCTTTGGCTGTTTTCAATGAGGAATCTTACAAACCACAGAACAGAGACATCTTAAATCTTGTGAACAGCATTAAGTACACACATTTTATTTTCTGCTTGTGCATTGTATGCTGGAGGACTTTGTCATTTAGTCTTTTCATTGTAGCTTTCTAGTAACAGTATACTTGTTTAGGAAAAGAGTATGACATAGAAGAAGTGTTTTATGTAAGGCTTGTTGTATAAAGCAAGAGAAAGAAGAAAAAGAAGGTGCTTTTTGAGGATATTCACCTCTGTTACATCATTCCTTGCACATCTCTGAACATCTGATAGCTACTGTTAATCTTGTTTCACTTCCCAGTTCAACTTCCCATATGGAAAGCTGGAGTGATTTTTGAATAGCAGCAAGTAATATCAGAAGTGGCAGCAACTGGCAGCTCTGACACTGAGCTTGGCTCTGGCCATTACCCAGAATCCTCCTGCTCTTCCTGAGAAGCAATTACAATTTCACAGGTTGGAATTAAAATTCCCTGCAGTATGCAGGAGAGTAACTGAAACTGTCAAAGTGATTTCAAGCTGCTAATCTCTGTCTGCTCCAAGAGTGAAAATAGAGCCCCTCTTACCCAGGCACAGATCTGACAACTTAAAAACTCCAGCCTTCCACTACGTTTAAATACATATGGAGAGTGGCTTGATCTGCTCACAGAGGATATCTGTAAAGATGTTATGTCTATGAACATTTGTGTGTTATTAACAAGTCTCTTTTTTAACTTTAAGACATGTGTAACTTCAGGGACTAAGATGAATATAAAGGAAGTCTTATGCAAGAGCTCTGACAATTTGGAGGAATGAGTAGGCATGTGCCTGTTTGTGTGAGGCTTATTAAAATCTTAATTTATGTCTTCTCAAACATGTATTTTTTTTCTAGAAAAATTGCTTGCAACTTTCCCAGATTTTATTTTCACAGTTTTACATCCCACGTTATATTTTGTGTGCACTGTGGTTGATTATATAGANGTTCTCATTATTATTTTTACAAGAAAACACTTGTGTAGTTTCCAGGTAGGCAGGGTTCATCCACTAGATAATTAAAATCAGAGTCATTGCTGGAAAGTGTTTGTGCAAATATGATTAAATGTCTTTTAGTTCCGTATTTGATTCATGCATGCTCTTCACATTCAAGTGAATGCTTTTTTTTTAAATTAAGGTTCTCCAGTCGGTGGAAGGGAGATGAATTATGAATAGTCTATTCTCATTTTAAAGAAGCCCAATTAAAAAAAGAAAAATCATGTCACTGCAACTCCTGGTATCTCAGAGTCCCCACTTGGGGAATTGTGGTTATGGACTTGGATTATTAATGGTATCCAGTCATGTCCCATGAATGGAGTAAAAGTACTATTTGAGTATCCTTTCAACAATCTTTATTTTGTTGGAAAATATTTAGCAATTATAGCCATTCTTCTTAATAAGTGGTCTTAACATGATGTTTTATAGAGGACAATCTGCCCTGTATGGTCTGCTTAATGTTGGTTGTAGGTAATGGGGTGAATTTCCATATTGGTGACCAAAGTGTGATGCAGATTTGTGCCTATAACTTCCATGCTTTACATGTCCCATCTGTCTTTGAGTGTGATAACAGGATGGTTGTGCTTAAGTGAGCATAAAATATTGTGTCTTCTCTCTTCCTGGGTGGTGTTTATGGGGAGTGGTGTACAAATGTTAGTTGGCAATGGGTTACAGATTAGAGGAGAAGCTTGCAGATGATAAAACACACCAAAAAAAAGGGCCATGATTGCTTGTCACATAGTAAGAGTTGGGGATCTGAGAGAAATTAATATGATGAAATCACGACATGATGGGAAATTTGACTTCTCATGGTTAGGATATCATTGCAGTATAATCTGAAAAATAAAACTTTAATGGTGCTTGGAAGGCTGTGCTGCACAGACACCCTTCCCAG